>QOVD01002826.1:454-17292 GCA_003521225.1 Tuber microsphaerosporum | reverse complement strand
ATCACCCCCACTCCCATCACTTCCACCACTAGCATCCACCGCCATCCGCCACACACACACGACAACCAAGTCACCGGTGCATCACAATATCTGAATTATCCAACCCTGTCACTCTCCCTCACTCGCTCGCCTTGTTTTGCATTGCGGCTGCCTGCTGACGATAACTTATCGCTTCCTGCGGCAGGAGCATCAACCCATACTGTATATAGAAGACATCTATCGTTGTTTATCGCAGGCAACTGACTTGTTTCCCTTTTTTTTCTGTCTTTACCGTTGCTTGATTTTATCCCTACACCTGGTGTACAGTACAGTACTAGTGTATAATACTGCGCGCCTTTTTTCTATCGTGGTGATTTAATTTGGGTACGGTAGCGGTCTTTTGTTTCTTTTCTTTTTTCTTCTTCTTTCTTTCCTCTTCCTATGGCATGATAGCTGCTTAGCTTACTGGCCCCCTTTGGACTATTTGTTATCTTCACCCTCACCGTCATTATCATCGTGTCGCGAACGGTGAGGCACCACACGGTCATAACCCATCGTCATCGTCATCGTCATCACCACCACAAGCCCTCTCCCCAACCGACAAACAAACAGCTTGCTTCCTGTAATATTCTCCAGACACTTGCCCCCCGTTTCCACGCTCGTCTCTAGCAATGGAAGATTCACCTCCAGCGAATCCCACAACCCCTCGCCGTCAATCACCCTTACCTTCCATCCGCCTGCCCCTCCCCGGTACCCCTTCGTCCAGTCTCGCCGTCTACAAGGCTCGTTTCAAGGCTTTCTTCCTCGGTGCTGACCCACGGGTCTGCGCTGCTTTTTGGCTATTTGGTCTGGCTTCCAGCGAACCATTTTTCATTCCCTACCCCTCGTCTGGTTGATCCACCGCGCTAACCTTTCTGACCCCCTTTCAGGCCTTATCAACAACGTCCTCTACGTAATCATTCTATCCGCAGCCCTCGACCTCGTCGGTTCAAGCCTGCCAAAGGCTATAGTGCTCCTCGCCGATGTCCTCCCTTCTTTCTTGACAAAGCTTGTAGCTCCACACTTTGTTCACCTCATCTCTTACCGCATGAGAATTCTGATATTGGTGGCCTTATCCTTCACCGGCATGCAGCTAGTGGCCTGGGCCGACTCCCTGCCTGAGCGTTTATTCGGTGTAGTGCTGGCTTCCGTGTCCTCGGGTTTGGGTGAGTTGTCGTTCCTGAGTATGACCCACTTCTACGGGCCCTTTGCTGTGCCCTTCTGGTCGTCGGGAACCGGGGGAGCAGGACTTGTCGGAGCAGGGCTTTACGTGTTTGCTACCTCTCGGATCGGGTTCAGTGTCAGGGGGAGTTTGATGGCGTTTGGCTTTTTGCCAGCTATAATGCTTATCGCCTTCTTCGGAATCCTACCTTTGGGTCCTTTGCGGGGAGGGAATGGTTACGAAGTGTTGAGGGACGGCGATGAGGTCGTTGATCCAGACCTTGAAGACGATAGTGCAACCGGCAGGTTGCTGGCGCCTTTGGGGCGCTCGGCCAGTGGACACACATTCCCTGCGGTCAGTGTCGGCTATGCAGCCGGCGGCGAAAAGACATTTGCCAGTCAGGTTGACGTTGCATGGAGGGGCTTTCGGGCAAACTTTAGAAAGATACAGCATTTGTTTCTTCCCTAGTACGTTGATCTCTTCCGCATGGATAACCTAATTTCTAATACCGTCACAGTATGGTTCCATTACTCCTGGTCTACATTGCCGAATATACCATCAATCTCGGTGTTGCCCCAACGCTTCTGTTCCCACTAGCCTCTATGCCCTTTAAGAATTACCGCGATGCATATCCCATGTACAACACAATCTACCAGACTGGTGTTTTCATTTCACGCTCTTCCACTCCCTTTGTCCGTGTCCATGGGCTCTACGCACCAGCCTTGCTACAAGTAGCCAACTTGGTACTCCTGGTGCTTCATTCCCAGTACAACTTTCTTCCAAACATTTGGATAGTCTTTCTGGTCGTGTTCTGGGAAGGACTGCTCGGCGGACTGGTCTATGTGAATACATTTGCAGAGATAACTGACAATACACCCGAAGATGAGCGCGAGTTCTCGTTGGGGGCCACCACAGTGAGTGATTCTGGCGGTATTTGTATTGCGGGTTTCATTAGTTTGTGGCTAGAAATGTATCTTTGCCAATGGCAGGTTGATAGAGGAAGGGATTACTGTCGGCAGGCTTGATCCTTTCCCTTGTAATTTCTTTCTCTTTCTCTCCTTATCCTACTTGGCGTATTTGTTTATATATACCGGACCGGAGTTTGTCGAAGATGGGGGGTTATTTTTTTTGTTTGTTAGCCTGCATCGTTATTGCAAGCGCAGATTATACCAGTTAGAATATCAATACCATCTTACCTGATTAAGACTGCCGCCTCACACCATCCCATACCGTACTCGAGCACTCCCTGGCATCTGCCGAATAAGACAGAACCAACCCACCCCGGCTCGCGTAAATCTTGACGCCTTTTGCACCACCTGACTGACTGCCAACCTAGCCTGGCCTAGTCTGCGATATCGCACCATAGCCTAGCCTCCCTTCCCTCCCTCCCTTCCGTACCCCGTCCTCCGGAAACCGCAGGCTGGTTACCGTACCGGTATCATCCTACCTCACATCGATCCGGTACCGACCTGTCAAATCACACCTGCCCCTCGGATTGGACCAGAATCCGATTAGTTTGCGTCGACGGAGCATGACATGTACCGTATCGAATCGAATCGCATCGCGTCATCTCTCTCTCTCGCTTGGCAAGTCCCTTTTTGGACGGGTACTGTACCGTAGGTGCTGTTACCGTCGGTGCTACGGTATGGTAGGTAAGTTAGCAATTGGTATATAATGGTGGTTGGTTGGTTGGTCGGTGTGTTGTGTATGGAGCTATGCCGTATATAGTATGATATGTGTATTGTGCGAGTATGGGAAGGAAGGAAGGAAGGGCCAAGTTAGAGAGTTTATGCATGAAGTATCACTAGTTCTATTTTTGTGTGGTTGGAGGCGGGGAGGGGGATAAAATTTATTATTTGAGTAAGATACTGGAGAATGGAAAGAATAAAAGAGTCTAATGGGCGGGAAAGAGCGAAGGAGTAACAGGAGCAAGATTGTCACGCGGGAAAAAAGGGGGAAATGGCTAAGAAATAGCAAGGAAAGGGAATAGGAGCAAGATTGAACAGGAGAAAAAGTGGCTTATGACCTAGAAAAGGTAGAAAGTAATGGCTAATGGCCGAGAAAAGGTAGAAGAGTAGTTGACAATGGTGGAGAAAAGGAAGTAATGGCCAATGGCTGACAAAAGGTAGAGAAGTAATGACCTATGGCCTAGAAATATTAGAAAAGTAATTGCCAATGGTCTAGAAATGGTAGAAAGTAATAGCCAATGGTTGAGAAAAGGTAGAAAAGTAACTGCCAATAGTGGAAAAAAGGTAGAGAAGTAATGGCCAATAGCCAACAAAGGGTATAGAAGTAATGACCAATGGCTGATAAAGAATATAGAAGTAATTGCCAATGGCCCAGAAATGTTAGAAAAGTAATTGCCAATTGTAGAGAAAAGGTAGAGAAGTAATGGCTAATGGCTAACAAAGGATAGAGAAGAAATAACCAATGGCAGAGAAAAGGTAGAAAAGTAATTGCCAATTGTGAAGAAAAAGTAGAAAAGTAATGGCCAATGGCCAACAAAGGGTAAAAAAGTAATTGGGGAAAAACAAAGTAGAAATAACCCTAAAGGACAACATGATGACATTCAATACTCAAATCTGCAAATAGTTAATAAAAGGAAACTAAAGTATAGATGTGAAACTCATCAAATCATTTTATTTACCATCCTCCCACTGTTTAGGGTGTTTAGAAAACTTGAACAATCAACAACCACTGAAAATTCCTCTATCCATCTTTGCTTTTTGTTTCTTATTTCTCCAAATACTGCAAAAACTGTTTCCATAATTTGGAATTATTTTCCATCATAGCAGATTATATGCCATTATTCCCTGGCTGTTACAAATCCGTATACCTTCCCTTCTCTATTATAGCTATACATGTTGTATAACATAAGGAGATATTGCCTGATGGCATGATTAACAGCAGAACACTTTGATTCAATAATTAATATAAAGGATGATTGACTTGTTGATATTGTGTTCACGACAACAAACTTCACATACATGTTAGTTTTATATCAGGCAACATAAGCTGTCTCTTTCTGCAAAGTCAGATTAGCCATCTAGTGGTACTCTGAAATTCCAGAATAATTGGTCACAGAATTAATAGGACCAGGTCATTTATGTTTACTTCAAGGAAGCTTATAAAGACTTTAGAAGGAAAGCCTTTCATTCATATATATTAAATAATCCCCTTATGTATATTATGTGTCATGTTTGGCGAGTTGTTTTCTGGTGCTCTTGTTGTTAGAGCCAGCTTGCAATATTAATTGTATAACTGTGATTGCTTCTTGATTAATGTCTTTTATATTCAAGTTGAATTGCTTGAATGTGTTTTTATAAGTCAAATTAAAATAGGAAGTTTTTCATTTTGTTTTATGCATTAGAGCCTTTAAGATTTTCAAACTATTAAGTAGGATATCTTAAAAAGCCAACCTAAGAATAAGTAATTAGGCTACTCTCTGAACACTTGGGTAATCGATTTGAAGTTAGTATGCTAAATAGTAGATCATAAGAGTAAAAAGAAAAGTATTTTTTTTGTGCATAGACAGGAAATGAAGAATCATCGAATAGTACTCACGTATGAAAGTAGTGAATAAAGATCAGAATTAGATAATATTATATTGAGAGAAACATGTAGGCTTAGAGAAGGAGAGAAAGGACCAAGCTTAGACTATAATTGTGCAAGGAGTAGGTGAGAGATATTAAGGGAAAGGTATATGGCAAAGGAAGAAAGAGGGGCAAACTTGAACAATAGCTTGAGTTATATTAGATAAAATATTAAGTTAAGTGTAAAAGGTTAAGCTAGAGTAGGGAGAAGGAAGGTGTGAGTTGTTAGAGGGTAGTTTTAAAGAAAGTAGGAATGGAAAAAAAGAAGAGAAAGGAGAGAAATGAGAGAAAGAAGGGGAGTAAGAGGAGTGAGAAGAGTGAGAGGAGGGAAGAGGAGAGGGAGGAGGAGAGGTTGAGAATAAAGAGAAATAGATAAAGTAAGGGGCTGGTATTATTAGAGCAGTAGTAGGAAAAGTAATGATAGAGAAAGATTTAGAAAGTGAGTAGGATTGAGAATGAGAAGGCATAGAGAAAGAAAGAGATTGGTGTTGTAAGTGTAAAGAAGAGAGAGTGATTGTGGAGTTGTTTTAGTACAGGTATAACTGATAGATATAATAGTCACAAGGGTTTGATAAAACCCTGAAAATATTACAAATGTTTTCATTTCAGACTCATGTGACCCTTCAATACCAGTCATACCACTTTGAGGACAAATACAGTGTCTAGCTATTTTATTTTCACTTTCTTTATTTAGTTTGTAGAAAACATATCTAACTACTAGTAGTTGATTGATTATTTCTCTTTTAACCCCAACCAGTTTTTAGATAATTTCCATAATGCTTTTCTCTTTATTTTATTTTCCTATATTATTTATTATACTTATTCTTCTCTGACATTAATCTTGCATTCACATACTCTTCTGAACATAAGGAGCAAATTTGTTGTCAACCAATTATTACTCTAGCTATTAAATTCTAACTTGAAATTGTACTAGAATACTACTATAATATAAAGACATTTTCAAAGTAATAATATTATTAGAGTCATTTACTTCAGTTGTAGAAATTACTGTCAGAATTTGGAATAGGATGGTCAAACATTTGGTGAATATAAGAATAAGAATCTTAGCTTTTACTATAATTAGTAATTTGAAAATACTATTAGCAAAGAGGGGTAGGAAATATACGAAGAAATAATTTTATATTTTGATAACTTGAAGATATACCATGAAGGTGATTAAATTTCAGAATATCAGTCTGAGTAATGTTATCAGCATTTATCAAAGTCTAGTAAATTAATAAGTTGCCATTATGTTCAGCTATATATTTCTTATTGATTGCAGCTACATTACTGCCTGAACCTTTACTGACAAACTTGCAGTAGTTAACTAAGAATTGACAGTGTATAGCAATTTAAATCTTTTATACAGGTTTTATTTTAACAATCTACTGTATATACTCACAACCTTTTCTTACTAATACCTCAACTACAAGTTTTATTACGTTAATATTATTTTTTAAAACTTTAGTGATCTTCTTATACACCCTTGATGATTTTTTTACCTTCTTATATTCTATTTCAATTATTGTATACATCTTCCTAGGCTCTTGTTTGTACTTCTCATTCAGCTGTATTATTTGTTTCTAATTTTCCCCATACTTTACTGGTATTTAATTCTTTGTAAACTGGTTCAATATTCACCCTACTCTACTATTGATTTACTAGGAAGCAGGTGCCAGTTGTGGATTATGAGTAAAACTATCGAGATTAGCTAGTATGATAGGATTGAAGTTGCTTTGATAGGTACTCTTAAGAGTGGTAATAGAAAAGAAATCTGAGATGTAGGTATGAGCTGATTGACCTATATGGTAAATTGAGCTCAGCGCATGCTGGCATGGTATATCATTCTCCTGATAGTAGCCACAGGTGCAGGTACAAGCATTGAGATAAACGATAAACTGCTTATTATTAAGTTGCTAAACCATAAATAGGGTATTATTGGCCATATTGATAGTGTTCCTTTAGGTTTAGGCTCGTGAAATTTTTAGTTGAGAAAGGGCAAAGTCAGACCAGTTTTGTTGCTGTTCTTTGGTGCAGGCAGTTTGGTATCGCTGAGCTCTCTGATTTCTAGTATAAAGCCAATTTTCATTTAGTAGGTCTAGAATCGGAAGCCCACATTCTTGCTTCAAAATCTTATTTATCAACACAACGATATTAGAAGTTTTATGACCATAATACTTACCAGGAAAAAAAGCTGTAACCTATAGTGTTTTGTCAATATTAGTAAGATAATCTGCTGCTACTGTGCTCAAATTGCATAATTCAGTAAGTGCTTTTTCATAACTATTACTTGTTCTTGCATGTACTATTCACCAAAAGTAAGGTTTCAAGCAGCGTGAAAACCAGTAACAGAAATTTTCTTTTAAATGAAAACAACAATATGCGTATAAAACTCCAATTCCTATTACTTCATCAGCAGTAAGTAGTCCTTTATCCTGATCACTAATTAATATCATATTTTCTGACTCCAGAATTACTTTTCTGAGATGTTCCAGAAAGTATCTCCATAAGCTTTCATTCTTACTCTTGATAATTTACTAGGCTAGTAATAGAATGTTATCATTACCATCAATTCCCATAGCGAATAGTAGTGTATGTACAAATCCTGCTTTTAGAAAAGTCTCATTCCCTGCCATAAACCTTCTCATAGACTGAAATGATGTGCGGGACTCCTGAGGGCAAATAAATAAGCAGTGAAATACTTGGTTTCCATTGCCATCAATAATTGAGTAAAGATTGATATATAAGTTCTGGTTATATTGGTGCAGCAGCAGTAAGTAGGACAGGATTTTATATAAGTGCTCACGCTGATGTTCAAGCCTGTCTGCAATTAGAGCTGCCTTTGCAACCCTCACAGCCGCATAGTTAACCATCTCACTATAATGTATGCCAATACTTTCCACAATCTCAGTTGGTTTAGTTGCTTTAGTGACAAATAAGTGTGGCGGAACTATTCTTTGAAGCCAATTTTGTGTATTGGTTACCTTTCATGCAAAAACTAGAGTCACGACACAGGCATGAATAGTGCTGATTCTCTTCACCTGTAGCTCTCTATTTATACCTTTTGATGCAAATATACACTATGGACAACTCATACTACATGCCCGGCAACGATAATTCACCTATTTCATATCCTTTTTCTCTACTGAAAAAGTAAAATGATCTTCTATAGACTACATCTCAATTGCTTCTTTCAACTTATTAAAAGAAACATAGTATTGTCTTTCCTTGATCAGCATCGTCATTGAATATTAACTTAGACTCAAAAGCGTTATATGGATTTTGGGTAATTTGACTTGGAGTAGGTAGTTTGCTATTCGCTATCACTTTTTATTTCATTATTTGGAACTTCTATCATGTCTCAAATACATAAATTCTTCACATTTGTTTTTTGTTGTTTCTCCTCTCTTCTATCTTAGCTGGTCACTGGGGAAAGCACTTAGACTTCAGAGTTTGGCACAGTGGCTGGCTGGGAAAAGTGTTTAGAGTTCAGTATTCAGACCTTATCAACCTTGGAAATGCTTTGTCTATTGAGGTCTGTACTTTGAGGGTCATAGTTTTGTTTCCAGAGGGTATGTTTTGGCCAAAGAGGGTATTGGAAAGGTATACAACATGTCAGAGAGTATGTGAAAGGTTTTCTCATTAATATTTAGTATACGATCTATTAGCATTAATCATTGGTTCCACTGTATCTACTATTGATCTTTTTGAAGTATCAAAAACCTTTGGGTCAAGAAGTTCCTAACAATTAGTAATAGCTTCCTCAATTGCCTTTTTGACCTCATTAATAGGTCCCTTTATAAGATTGAGCTCAGGATAGTTCTTGTGAAGCTTATCTTTCACCAGAGACCAAACATTTTCAATAGGATTGAGATCTGATAAATTGGCAGGAATTTCTAGAAGAGGAATTTCCTACCTTCTGAGCTATCTCCTAAATGGCAAGTGAGTATTAGCATTGTCAATGATAAAAAATACCTCTTTATCTCCAACCTTTTCTCTAATATCCTCCCATATCTCTAGAAAGTCATAATAATCAGAGATATAAATAATTGACTTTCCACAAACTCCACTTCTAGCAGAAGTAGGATCAGGAAAAATAGGCAAAAAGAGACCATGAGTTTGACCATAAAAAACACCAGTCATTATCTGGATAATTCCTCTCTCTCCTCTTCTAGTAGCTGGTTTAATACAATCTCTATTCTACTTCTCATTTGGGTATCTAAATATACATTTTTTCCTTTTTCCTTATCCTCTCTCCACAGCTATCTCTTTCTAGAGCTACCTCATCTCCCCATATTGCTTTCCTTCTTCACATCTCTCTTGTTCAATACCTAAGAGCTAATTCCTATTCCAATCTCTATTAAGCTCTATCCTTATCCAAATGAGCCCTTTTTGTGTCAATCATATTTTTAGATTTCTTTGTGCAAGTCTTCTTATCACTGTCATAATAGAGGCATTGGGAGCAACTTTGTTGGCAATGTCAGAATAGCTGGTATTGTGATTACTGAGAGCTTCCTCCACCATAGATTCATCCTGCCACCTGGTAGTTTTAGGATATATTCCTCTACCCTTTCTCTCCTAGCCCTCTTGATATACTTTTAAGAGAGTATCTTTAATAGTATTGAGGGGGATATCAAGATAGTGAGAAATTTGGTATAAGCTCATTTGAGGCTCATGTAACCCAAGAATTCTCTCCCTGGTAAACTTAGAAAGAGACTTGGAAGGAATAGGTTTCTTGGCATAACTGCGAAGAATAGGAGGCATGCATTCTTATAACAGAAGAATTGGAATAATTGGTTGAGTTTTGGTTGATATTGAGTGATATCTTGATGTGGTGTTCAGTGAAAGGATGATAAGAAGGGGTGTGTTGCCATCGATCGTGAGTGTACGGATATTTTTGTTAATAGAAAATACATATTTGTACTAAATGACTTACCTTCGTATAATATGTTTAGATGTTTTGATAGTATTACACAGATAGCAGTAATAGATTTTATTTGTCTTGATCAGCCAAAAAAACTAGTTTGTATTTTGCTCTTCCTGTGTATCCTGGCATATCCTAAAAAGCAGTTTGCATCCTGAGAGAAGTGAAATTGTTCAGAGAGCAAAGCGTATTTGTTTATCTGATAAATAGTAGTTTATTCTATTTACATGCAAAATTTCTGACCTTTAATTTATCAAATGACTGACCAATTAATAATTGAAAGTTTTGGTAAAAGTGGACTGCTCCACTTTGAATTCCTGCATCTACCCAAAATAGTACACTATAGAAAGTGCCACTAAGTGCAAATAAGTTGAAATCAACCACTCACAAGCTGGCCAAAAGTTAGTTTTCAAAATGTAGAGGGGGATAATTTGTATATATTTAGGATGCAAATATGTGTCACAGAATGCACAGAATGCAGCAAGGTGCCAACTTGTGTTTTTTGCTGATGATATCAGACTTGAGCGAGACGCCTAGATTAAGAATATACTTGGTTGAAAGGTGATCTATTGTTCCTTTTGCCTTCTACTTGTTACTCTTATCCCTTTTCCTTTTCCTTTTCAGAACTGTAATATGTGTACATGTTCCGGCAGCATTACACAGGCGGCAATGATGGATTTTCTTTGTTTAGTTTAGTTTGATTTATGTTTGATTTTATTTCACCTCCGGTATTGATTAGGATACCGGCAGCTTGCTATATGTTGAGATTCTTTGGTTGGAACTTATCTGTTTGAATTCCGGTAAGGAATGGTCATGTATACCGGCGGTAGGCAGCAGGCTTTGTAGCGGTAAGCTATGAGTCTTTGAGACTCCGGCAGGACTACAGGATTCCGGTGAACTGTACACTCACTGGTAATGATCGTGGTTGCAGGATAAACTGATTACTGAAGGATGGGAACAACTTATGTATTTAAGAACAGTCTCCTGGCTAGCAGGAGACACGGCAGACTTCAGCGAGACGCCTAGATTAAGAATATACTTGGTTGAACGGCGATCCTTTGTTCACTTCGCCCTCTACTTGATACTCTTCTCCCTTTGCCTCTCCAGAAGCCTCCCTTGAGTCCAGTGTTAGCAGGACTACCGCCAGTCTCATTGTATTTAGTTAAACAAGAGTAAACCTGGTACATTTCTTTCACCTCAGCAGGTGAAACCAGGTTCTTTGGATTGAGAACCATTAGGTAGGACTGATCATCCTTCCTTTCTTGTTAACTAGTTAGAAGCAGAAGTGGCAGGGAAAGAGATTCCCGGCTCAGTGCAGCATCCACAATAGCGGAACGAAGGGAAAGAAGCACCACAAGATCCGGCAAGATCTACAGGCCCTCCCAACAACAAGTTCCTGCGCAAGAACCCACACCAGGTCCTCCATCACTGGCAGTAGGACCGGAAACACACAATCCTTCAGAAAGCCAGTTACTTCCTGGAGACCTTGACACAGACTCAGAAGAAGAGCGAGAAACAGAAGACCTATTACAGAGAGTAGCTCGAGACTCAGAGGCAGCAGTAGCAGCACTTGCAGCAACTCTCGCATCTGCCTCGGCCTCTACAACACCTACTGGGAGACCAGAGCTTCCCAGAAGGCAGAGCATCCTGGAACAAGTATTTAGAACAGGTACATTATCACAACAAGTCTCGGGAAGCCAGACACCCCCCGGAGCATTCCCAGACACACTCGAAAGAGCCAGAGGACGAACAAGGGAACCTGAACGACCAGACCCAACACCACCTCCGCCTCCACCAGACCCAGAACCTGCAGCAGCTATGGCTGATGTAGGACCATCAAGAAAACTAAAAATAAACCTTCCCTAACCAACGAAATTTACAGGAGAAGGAGAAGATCTCAAACCTGATAAACTTAAGAGATGGTTCAGGGCAGTAAAAAAGTACCTGTCAAAGCATGATATCAACGATGATACAGAAGACGTGGTAGATTATTATGGATCATTTACCGAAAAGAGAGCACATACAGCATACAAGACACTACTAGACGAGTGTGATGAAATTGATCCTACACTAGAACAATTCAAAACCAGATTCAGACAGCTATTTGAAGCCTCTACAAATACCGATGACGTATACCAGCAATGGCAAAAGATACAACAAAACTTAGGAGGAAAATCCCAGCGGATACCTAAGATAGCAGGAGAGCTAGCAGACCTCAGAGGCGCATTACCCAGAGACTCAATCTCAGATTACGCCCAGAAACAGAGGCTTATGGACACTATGGACCCTAAGCTACGAAGGAATGTTGAGCCACAAATCAGGCCAGAAGACACCTGGGATCAGATAGTGGCACTAGCGGAAAGATACGACACTACTATGTACAAGACTGGAGCCTACAAAAGCAGCGGTGAAGGAAGAACCACTCAAGGCAACAAACAATATAAACCAAAGAAGGAGAACACTCCTAGCCACACGACGAACACGACGAACAAGGGTAAAAGCAAAAGCCCAGCAAAGAAAAAAGCTTACAAGAAATCGAACAAGCCAAATAAGGCTGAAATGGATCGACGCAATGCAGAAGGAGCATGTTTCTACTGTGGGGAAAGTGGACACATGGCGAATGAATGCCCAAAGAAGGAAGTCAAAACCAACCATGTCCGAGTATCTGAGGATACTACGGACAGTAGCGAAGAAGAATATGAAGCCCAAAGCGATGATACCGAAGAACTCGATGGCCACAACACTATAGTTACTTATAAAACTACTGTTGGAAACTCAGACAACACTAGCAAACCCTTCCAGGCACTCGAATTCACTATGCTAGTTAACGGCAAACCCGCTAGAGTACTAGCAGATACAGGAACAATAGGAGGTACTCTATTGAGCAATCGATTTGTGACCACACACAACATACCATATACACCACAGAAACAACCAACAACACTTAAGATGACAGTCAAGGGATCACGATCCACTAGCAACCATATTTGCACTGTCGAAATTCAGATAGGAAAAATGAGAATACCCCAAGTAACCATGATGGTTACCCCAGTCTCAGACTACGATATCCTACTGAGCATGGACGATCTCATAAGATTTGGAGCAGTCATAGACTGCAGGAAAAACAGTATATATTTCCCTGACCATAAGGTTAGAATAAACTGCAGCGGAAATTCAGCACTCCCAAGGAGCGCCATGACGAAAACACAGAAAGAGCCAGACTTTCCGGCCATGTTCCCTAAGGTCTTTGTCAGTGAAGTACCTACAGAACTCCCGCCACTCAGGAACATCAATCACAGGATCACACTTAGGGATCCAAAACAGCTAACGAAGACACCTACCTTCAAAGTGCCAGAGAAGCTATTACCCAGTTTCAAAGCAAAAATTGATAAGATGCTGGCAGCAAAAATTATATACAGAGCAATCACGCCAGGAGGAGCAAGTATGTTTGTATCTGAGAAACTAGTGGGCAAGGTGCGATTACTTGTAGATTTAAGATTCAGGAACAAGAACACGGTGGCAGACCACTCCCAAATCCCGAACCAGCAAACCATATTACAGGCAGTAGCAAGAGGGAAATTCCGGAGCAAAATAGACCTTAACAATGCCTATTTTCAGACCAGAGTACACCCAGATGACGAGAAATATAACACCATTAAGACGCCATTTGGAGGCTTTGTTAGCAGAGTCATGATGCAGGGTGATATGTATGCGCCAGCTACATTTGTCAGAGTTATAGAAGATGTTTTCTCAGCTGAACTAGGAGAGTTCATTTCGGCATATATTGACGATATCTTCATATTTAGCAACACATATGAAGAACACATAAAGCATGTGAAGATTGCCTGCAGCAGATTGCAGGAGGCGAAGCTCTATGCAAACTCAAGGAAAAGTGTATTCTTTGCAAAGACACTAGAGATTCTAGGTCATGTTATCGATAATGAAGGCATTCACCCAGCGCCAGAAAAGATAAGAACAGTTACAGATTGGACCAAGCCTCGGAATAAGAAGGAACTACAGTGATTCAATGGGATGGTTAATTATATCTTGCAGTTCCTTCCCCACATAGCCACGATTAGAGCGCCGCTTACAGAGCTTACTGGCGAAGCTGAATGGCTATGGACAGACCTACAGGAAGCTGCATTCCAAGCAGTCAAGCGAGCGGCCCAGGAACATAAGATTCTAAGGCCGATCGACTATAACAACCCAGATATGATATGGTTGTTTACCGATGCATCACCTACCGGAACTGGTACATGGCTAGACCCAGGACCAACCAGAGATGCAGTTAGACCGGCAGCGTTCCACAGCAGGAAGCTTACTCCTGCACAAAGCAACTACCCAACCCACCAGCAAGAAGCTTTCGCTATCATTGAGGCTGTGGAATCATTTGCGCATCTACTACAATATACCAAATTTACCACAGTTACCGATCATGAGAGTCTCACTAAGCTCATGACACAAAAGAATTTGAGTGGAAGAGACCAAAGGTGGCTAACACACCTTGGAAAATTCGATTTCAAAATAGAATACCAGCCAGGAGCAAAGAACTTCTTAGCAGACTACCTATCTAGGATTCATGAAGAGAACCCTAGTGAAAATGATATAAACCTCAAAGACCCAACAACAGAAAGCGAAGAGACAGACCTACATTCTACATCCAATATTTCTACACACTACACATCTTCATTCATATACAGCACAGAATCAGACAACGCTATTGAGAAAGACAGACAAAGACAGCACTCTCTATCCCTTACCTCACACGATTCCATATACCGCAGTAGCCCTAACTACCTCATGAACAAAGTAACCTCCTATGCTGTTACTCAATCACAGAAGCGCAAAGAAAACCCTCATAGATCTGAAAGCACCTCGTCAAACGATAATGCCATTGTCGCAGGAAACTCATGGGGCGATACAGTAACAGCTCCTACCCCAAGCAAAATGGAAAGGAGCCACTCTGAAAAGAGTTGGATGTCATATACTGATAACGATTGTCAGATACACTGGAGCGAGAAGGCAGGAGCAGGATTCTGGCCTAAGGACCCAAAGAAGCCCAAAGCCAGTAAGAAGACTAAGAGCAAAACCACTGAAAGCACGGAATCCTCAAACATCAAGCAATCCCCCCACCTTCCAGATATACCATTAATATTCGACCAGCCTATCCCCTTCCGCCTGGAGCAAAGCATATCGGCTACTTCTCCTATGGCTTCGCCAGCCTTTGGCCCTCTATACAGCGAACTCCACATGACAAAAGACAAAACAGAAAAGGCCCAATCCTTCCTAGGAACACTGCACTCTGCGCTCTTATGGGAATTCCGCCCTAGGGTCATTGAAGCTCTTAAGCTCGACCCTCTATATGCTAAGGTTAAGGAAACCGGCAATAAACTCCACTACACCATCTCTGATGACCTGCTACTAGCCCAGAATACCAATGGGTATCAGAACCTTTATCTACCGGTAGGACCTTTTGAAAGGGGAGTATCCCTTCGGGATTTTATCCTCAAAACAGTTCATGAAGGCCTCGGTCATTTCTCAGCTTACAAATGCTATACCTATGCTGCTTGTTTCTTCTCGTGGCCACAGATGCGCCAGGACTTTACCCTCTACTGTCGCTCTTGTGACAAGTGCTAGATTAACAATGAGCCCACAACACTCCCGGCAGGCAGGTCCCTGGCCCTCCCGGACCCAGACGAAGCATACCAATCTCTAGCTATTGACTTCGCTGGACCTTTCAACAAATCAAATGAATTCACAACTGTCATGGTCATCATGGACTGATTCACTTCCTATACCCACCTTGTCCCCCTCAAAGACGCGGCGACCTCTGAGAAAACCTTTAAGAAACTCCTGAGAACAGTCTTTGATATTTACGGCCTCCCTCTCAGCATCGTCCTAGACCAGGACTCTCGATTTACCTCTACGTTTTGGTCCCAGATGATGAAATCCCTCAGAATCCAAGTCTGGATGGCCACCCAATACCACCACCAAACGAACGGCCAGGTTGAGCGCAGGATTCGCACACTAAAGCAAATGATGAGGAACTTTGTTAACAAAAGACAGAATAATTGGTCTGGAGCCCTACCAGTAATAGCGGCAGCCATGAACGGCGCACCCCACGAATCTTTGGGCATTTCACCTTACCAGGCCCTCTATGGACGCCCATGGAAGATATTCAATCCAGTCCAAAGATCTGCCAGCAAGATACCAGCTGTGGACGACATCCTTAATACCCATGAGGCAACGAGAATGGAGGTAGATATGGCCAGAAAGCATGCTACATTCAGGCAGACAGTTCAAGCAGACAAGAAAAGGAAGCCTCTAAAGCAACCCCACCGTATTGGCAGTAGAGTTATTGTCAGAGGACGCCCATATACTTCCTCCTCCGGACGATTCAAGAAACTAGAACCTCGATGGTTCGGACCCTTCAAAGTCCTAGAATATCACGCCGATACAGACAACTATAAGCTAGAGCTACCCCGCCGCATGGAAAGACAGAAGCCCTACTTCCATGTATCCTCACTCAAAGAATACTGCGAAAATGACCCAGATAGATTCAAGTCCAGAAGGATGGATAAGCCAGCGCCTATCATCATTGACAATGCAGAAGAATGGAAAGCAGAGGACATACTCGATTATAGGTTACAGAACAATAGGCACAAATTCCTAGTCAGCTGGAAAGGTTATGAATGAGCAGACGACTCCTGGGAGCCTATAGAGAACCTCGAGAACGCTATGGAACTTATTCAGGTATACTGGATATTCAACCACCCCAATAATCCCCAGCCCCAGATCACTTGCCACTACGTTAAGACCGCTTGGGAACCTATGGAAGTATCTACTACTCTTTGTATCGCAAGCCCACCATCTGATGACTTCTGGGAACCCTATAACGATGAAGATTACGTGTAACGATCCTTCCCTCCGGGCGATACTTGCAGCAGGTAACAACTCCGAGATTCTCGTACACCACTTTGATAGCCAAACACACTTGCTCCTATCGTGTAGTTAAGAACTCGCTAAGAGACACTTCTCTTTATTCGCCAGGAATCGTGATAGTAAAGATAACTTGAATTAATAGTATAAGAAAGTACTTAGATGGTTGCGTGAGGAACTATCTACTCGTCGGTTTTTTTTT
>QOVD01002825.1:0-18183 GCA_003521225.1 Tuber microsphaerosporum | reverse complement strand
GGGCAAAATATTATGGTTTGGCTTTCTCTGCAATGTTCGCAGTAGTTTGTTCATATTTGAGTTTGGGTGGAATGAAATTGGAATGGGGGACAGTGATATGTATTGTTCCTAGAAGCGATTAGGGATTGAATGAGGTTGGGAAGGATTTTTTGTGTAACAAGTTGAAGGTATGCACATGCTATCGTTGCATGATAGTTTCTCTTTCCCGGATGGACTTGCGAAACATCATATCCCACCAGGGGAAAAAAAAGTCCACTTTTGGGTCCCTAGTACGGTAGGTTAGACCATTTAGAAGCCAATCATTGGAGAAGGAACTATTTTCATGGAAGCCCCGGGATAGACAAAGTGTATCCACGATCCCTCCAAATGCTCTAACTCTTTCCCAAGAAAAAACCTTCCCTCCCGCCTTACCTCCTTCTTTCCCCGGATAAAGCACACAATCTCAAATTCACACCACCCACTCCAGCCACCCAGTCTTCGGAGCCCTGCACCAACTCCCGAGGCAAAAGTCCAGGAAACATAACTGACATAAATCTAAGAAAAAAGATCCCATTCACAGATCCATCAACTACATTATTAATCACCTACAAAATAAAGTATGCTCGAGTACGGTTCTTGCACTGATCTACCGTCCCGGTAGGTTAGGTGTACCTTTACGGTTAGCCCGTTCTAGGCCCAGCAAAAGCCAAACCAATGGCCCAGAACATTCCAATCCTGGCACCCGAACCCTAGAAGCAAATCCGGTTGATCCAGAGCCCCATTTGCTTTTACATCCAGAGTCTTTCTTCGCAAACCCTCCAATATGCTATCTCCATCACCGACAGACCAACTAAAATAAAAAATGCCATTCTATATAAGTATACTCGAGCACTATTAATTTATAGCTTGTGTCTATGTACTGTGCCAGTGCAGTACTATTGCACTTTTCCTGTAAGGCATGATAGAGCAAAGCGAGGAAGATAGTAGTTTAGCTTCCCCCTAGCCGAAAACCAACCTGGGTGCCCTTGTCTTCCCTGCGGGTAGATGGATGGATAGATTGGGCTATGATATGAACTGATTGTAGGGAGAACAAGAGGTAGGGGGGAGAGAAAGATGTCCGGAGAGCTTTTCCCCACTTAAATTCCGTGGTGGCTACTAGAGCTTACGAGTGGGGGCCTGTTGTTGCGTGGCTCCCAGAAGGAATACGCCATCCATCCTCGCTCCAGAACAAGCATAGACACCAGAGCGGTGGCGCCCTATGCAGAAGGGAATGTTAGAAGTTGGAAGTTTCTTCGCAGCAAGAAGTTTGTGTCATTACGTATTCCTTACTTTCTCTGGCTTTGCTTTGGGCAGGGTTGCTCAGGCTTCGGACTTCTGACTTCTAACTTTGGTTTATGGGCGGGGGCGCCATCACTCTACTACGGTATGCAAGTGTCCAACATCCCGCAGAAACTACTTTTTTCCCCTTCCCCCTCCTCTCTCTTCCGATAAACAAAACATTGAGGAACAAAGTGAACACGTCATGCCATATACCAATGATGTGTTGAAACCCAACCTCTAAGTTCATTACATAGCTCGGTGGTCGCCGGCATCTTGGTTCCGCTATCTCCTATGCAGTCGCTATACAACTTATGTGTGCTCGGATACAGGGGCTAGCCCGTGAGAATTCCCATACATGCTAGTTCCTGATATGTACGGCAGCTAAGCGTATTGATCATAAAAGGGAAGAACTTCGGTGAAGGCTTACGACTTCTTATCTACCAGATGGGGCATCTACGGTAGTTTTATCTATACGGCGGGGTTGACGGATTAACTCCCCACTTAAGCATAGTATCATACCGGAACATCTAGCCTACCATGAACTAGAATCACCATAAGCCTATTAGGGAGCGCACGGGCGCTCTTGTTGTGCAATTGGCTCGCTCGGATATGGGATTCTGTGAGTTCCTATCCATGTGGTCTAGTTGGCATGCCCCCTGGGTGTCCACGCATGGCAGGGGGAAATATGTGCGATGAGCTAGCACTTACGAATGGACAAGTGTGGTTCCTCTGCCTACCAGTATGATATAGGCACAGTACTTCTGGTATACGAAAGCATTGCGAAGTCTTGGCGCCAAACAACATCGAAATCCTGTCAGCCGGAGTTACCTTGACATGTGGAGTGTAGCGTAGTACTAGCACTGGACTGGGTGGAGCACAGGATTAACCGCCATGACATTGATTGCACAAATTCTGGGTGGCTTTGCTGGAAACCCCACAGGTATTATATCCACCGGACTGAAGAATAAGTTAGAACCCGCTTTTTCTCGGCTCCCAGAAATTCTTCGACCGAGCGTATTAAATAACCTCCCCACAATAGCCCACACAGCTGAAGGTGTCTCGATATTGCACTAACGCCATAGCCAGCTACTTTAACACAGACTTTCTTAATAATGCGCGGAACTATGCCATTGCCGATGACCAGTCCCTATCTCCTAGCTTGAGCCTGGTCATTACCCCTTGAACCCAAGCTACGACATCGGGACATCCAAGAGCACCAGGTCGATAATGTGGGGGAATGGCTCCCGCAAGCTAAAGAGTTCAGAAGCTAGCATGACGGAGTGGGAAGGTGAAGGTGGTAAGGCAGTCTTGTTTTGGTATGGAGCTCCGGGGGTCTGAAAGGCATTTCCCAGGTAATGAGAATTATTAACGGGGTAGATAAGTAAGAAAGAGAATCAGTGCTAACAAGCCGCGATTTCAGTTTGCTGGTAGTGGGTAGGCTGTGCGATCAGGCTACGGGAAGAGATCAACCCTGACGAGCCAGATAACGACGGCCGAACACCGCTCTCGCTTGTCACTCGGCGTGGAGATGAGAGGGTGGTGAAAATACTGCTCGGATGGCAAGAGGCCAACCTTGGCAAGCTAGCTAACGACGGCCAAAGACCACCCACCTATGCTGCTTGGCGTAGGCATGAAGGAGTGGTGAAAATGATATTATACTTGGTCGGGAAGAAGCTAACCCAACAAGCCAGATAACTACGGCCGAACACTGCCCTAATCCCTACTAGCTATTGTCGTAGGGGGTGGTATTGCTACTACCGTCTCGCCAAGCGGTAGCTCCTGGTACCTCTTGATACCTAGGAGACGCCGCCCCGTCGAAATCATTGTCATTCTAGCCCTTCTGTAGTATGTCACTTACAGAAGTTATCTTCGGGCCTCATCCCCCCTTGTTGAAGGAAATCTCATGGGAGTGCACATATATGCCATATCCTCCTACACCTTTTTAGAGATTTGATTTCATCATTACGAGGATTTATGGATTCCCATTTACAAAGTCCCGCAGAGTTTGGAAGGGTTCTATCGTTATGAGAAGGTCGGTTGTATGGCTTCCAGCTCTCATCCTGTCATAGTTAATAGGCCGCTATCTGTAAATTCTTGCCTACATATCCCCCCCTTCTGGTATAGTTTTTTCCTTCCTTTTTCCCTCTCCTTCTCTCCCCTAAACGACAGATAGACTATATGTAGTGTTTCTCAGGTAGAGAAACGTGATATAGGGTAGTGCAAATATTCTCGAGACGACAGCCAACAACTATAGACAGACTGTACCTGTTGTGTGCGGAGAGAGAGGAGCGATGTTCGTTGTCTAGTGGTATCATACAAAAGAGGAAGCTATATGTAGGAAACATATAGTTCTTAGACATAAGTCATCGTCGTTCGGGTGAAGTACCTGTCAAAACATACCAAAATGAGCGAAATCCATCCAGCGAAACCCGCAGCGCAACAGGATCCTCCACACCAATAGTTAATGAATTTCGCTTATGGGTAGCTAGGAACTGAGCAATTCACCCCATGTCACTTTAGCCACAATTAATAGTGAATTGGCCCTTATACAAAAAGGCACTTAATTTGAAAATTGTGAGTTTCGCAGGCTCAACAACAACTCAGCGTGAGTCCGATTTGGTTGAAATTTCAGTATGGTGCAGCCAGGATATGCCTCCGGTAGCTTGAACTCTTAGATACCCAATCCAGGTGGATACGGTAATTATGGTGTTGTTGCCTGGTTGCGAAAATGGCCACTTTTGGTGTAAAAAGGGCAAGTGACGATAACTAACATTTGTTGCCGAACTGTACATGCCAAGCCCAATCCCGCGCAACCAATCGTTGTTAGCGCCCCCGAATAGCTAATACAGGTACACTAACAGCGCGCTCTGCGAGATCAGCGGCAAACATCTCAGGGAGGTGTCCCAGAAGTCAACACAGCGATAATAGAGCTCTTTTCTAATCGCTATGAGAGCGCATCAAGGAAAGGCGGAGTGAGTCTTTCAACTACCATACTAGGGATATCCTAATATAGGTTGAGGGAAGAGAGATCAAGGAGCCCTACAGTTCCATCTGCCAGTGAACTAGACGGATCAGGGAAAGTGTGATGAGTGGTTTCTTTCTTTCTTTTCTCCCTTCTTTTCTGGCATGATATCAGAAGAATTGAGTTTGGAATTAGCACCATGTTATGGTATACTAGACTACGGTGAGAATCAAGCTACGGGTCTGGCTAGCGCACGTGAGGTTAAGATGCTGTTGCCTGTCGGGGCTGGGGTCGTCTCGGAGCATTGAAGTTGTGCTCTTATGCTCCCGCCGAGTGATACTTTATGGGCGCATTTGCACACGGCATGCTCAAGCTGGATTAAGGATGGGCTCCGCCATCCAAGGTGAGAGCATTCAAGGAATGATTCGAACTCTCAGGTGGCTTGTTTATTGGCAAATACACTTGGGATAGGGTTTTTGGTTCGAAGGTGGGTGATTGCTAATGCTGTGATTTATTGTATCGTGATGCTATAATAGTGTGCTGTACTATGTTCGACTGCGTTGATAATGATGGGAAGGCAGGATCTCTGAGGTAGCATTTTAGAACACTCTATCATTGCGAGCAAAAGCTTTCTAATATTTGAAAACGTTAGATAGAACTTTCGCGTGCAGCTGCAAGTTGGGTGGCGCATTAGTCCTGTGGCTTTTCACGAGCTCAGAATAAGCTATTATGGCAGCCTAGGCGGCCGAGGGTCTGGAAACATTGTATTGGAGCCTAACCGATCCCGGGAGATTTGGAACAAGAATCGGTGTGAGATAATTTACTTGCCCCAGGATGAGATATCGGGTGGGAATTATTGGGGGTCCTGTGTAAAGGCCATCACGGTTTCAAAACTAACAAAATCGCCGCTCGCGTCTTGTAAGGCGCCCATGATTTTCCTCGGGAACCGGAGTTTTGGTGAGAGAAATGGTGACTTTTATTCGTAATTGTAGTGGCCATGTATAGTAAAGTACGGGGACAAAACTTTTCGTCCAATGCCCTTTTTACACTAAAAATGGACATTTTTAAACAAACAATTCTCAACATTGCTTATATAAAAACACTTGAAATCTTTCCATCTGCTAGGGAATGAGTATCTATTCAAACCTCTATAAGTAGAAGTCTAAGGAATCAAAGCTGTCTTCATTGTTCATGATTGCGTCAACTAGTGTGAAAGTGACTTAGATTTTTGTATGGGGTTCCATACAAAAAAGTACATGGCAACCGATATCAGATACCTAAACAACCTTTCTCCATCACTCGGTAATATTTAAGGATTCTGTAAATTTCATCCTGTTATCTATAGGTTTGCTAATGCAAGGACAAATTTTTGCTGATTCTCATAGACATTGTACAATGAGAGAAGGTGGTGAAGATGGGCACTTTTGGTGTAAAAAGGGCATCAGACGAAAAGTTTTTTCCTAGTACTATATATTATGGGAGAGCTTCTATCTTGGAGCGAGAAAGCCTTGTAGACTATATCTCAAGTTAAAGCCCTTGATATCACCACTTGCGATGCTTTTTGTGGCTTCCACCGAAGATTGTTCTAGCAGTGCCGGCCACCTGGGCTGGCATAGTCTACATAGAGACCTAGTTGGGCTTGTTCTACCGCCGGCACTTGGAGGATTTTGTAGACGGCGGTTTGTATGGTACGACACTTTCAGTATCCGGTGAAGTGGTATCTGCAACCCCGCTTTCCTTACCAAGACCCGCGTTTCCCCAGCTCCCAAGAATACCACCAATTGACCATACTCAATAACTCCTCGTCTATAACAGTGCAAGTGGCAAAGAGTGGAAGAATGTCTCAATATACCGATAACAGCACAAGCCTCTCCAATAATACGAACTCTTTTAACGTACAAAACGTACAGAATAACTATGTTGTTGCCGACGATCGGTCTCCACTCCTAACCTGGCTATCACCCTTAGAGCCCAAGCTACGCCATCGAGACATCCAAGAGCGCCGCGTCGACAATGTGGGGGAATGGCTTTTTCAAACTGAGGAATTCAGAACCTGGCATGCCAGGAGTGGGGAAGGTGAAGGTGATAAGGCAGTCTTGTTTTGCTACGGAGGCCCGGGTGTTGGCAAGACATTTATCAGGTAAGTACAATTATTCTCGGAGGAGAGAAGAAAGGGAGCCAGCGCTAACAAGCCACGATATCAGTTCGCTGGTAGTGGACAGATTGTGCGATCAGTCAAGGGGGCAAAACACAGCCGTTACATGTTTCTACTTAGACTTCGCAGCGCGAAAGGAGCAGTCTGTAGCCAATATTCTGGGTTCCTTGTTGAGGCAGGTCGTTGGCGGAATGAAAAAGGTTCCAGAGGAAATAGCACGGGCCTTTGAGGACCAGAAGATGGCTATTGGTGGACGAGGACCGCAACTACCGGATATCGTGAAGATGTTACAGACCATCACGTCCTCACTGCGCACATTTGTATGCATTGACGCTTGGGACGAATGTGCAGGAGTGCATCGAGTCAAGCTCCTCAATTCGCTAAAACAAATCCTCGAAGCTTCCCCGAACACACGAATATTCATCATTGGAAGGCCCCATGTTCGGGCTGAGATCGAAAGGCGTCTCGCTGGAAGGGTAACAAGTCTATCAGTAGGCCCCAGCAAAGATGATATCACCGAATACCTTCGCCTTAGACTAGACGAGGACGAAACTCCAGATGCCATGGATGAGAGTTTAGAGGCAGACATCCTGGAGAAGATTCCCCAAAATATGTCGGAAATGTACGTATGGGCAATGGTACTAGGAATCCCGCCACAATCAGCTAATTGATATGCATCTAGGTTTCTACTAGTTTCCTTAAACATCGATGCAATCTTACACGAACCGACAATCTCCCGGAGACGAGAAAAGCTAAGCAAAATGACAGGTGGATTGGAGTTGGGAGATGTTTACGGTGCGACAATAGAGCGGATAAAGGCCCAAGATGGGGGAAAATCGAGACTTGGGATGACAGCGTTGATGTGGATCAGCCATGCGGAACGACCTCCACAAGGCGATGAGCTCTGCCACGCCCTAGCAGTCCAGATAGGCTCCACGGATTTCGATGTCGGCAACATCCCTTCCATGTCGACATTGGTGAACTGCTGTCAAGGTCTTATTACTGTGGATAAGGAGGCATCAACTGTGCGATTGATCCACTTTACTCTGCAGGAGTACCTTTCCTCTCATCCCGATATATTCAGTAGCCCTCACTCGGCAATAGCCGAAATCTGCTTAACCTATCTGAATTCGAAGCAGGTCAAAGCCCTTTCGGCCATTCCTTCTCCTAATGCCCAGAACACACGCTTTCTAGAATATTGTTCAGTATACTGGGGAGTGCATGCGAAAAGGGAGCTCTCAGACTCCGCAAGATCACTTGCGCTGAAGCTACTAGGGGAGAATTATGGCCAGATATCGACCAAATTGCTTTTAGCACAAGTAAAGAATTTCCCTTATTGGCGTTCTTATACCTTCTCTCCGTTCAGTGGATTACACTGCGCATCATTCTTTGGAATTGCTGAGGTCGTAGTTGGTTTGATAAAGATGGAGTGTTATGATATCAACGAAGAGGATTTTTTGGGTGGTGGACCACTTGCATGGGCTGCCCGAAATGGGCATGAGAAAGTGGTGAAAATTCTACTCGGGCAGGAAGAGATCAACCCAGACAGGCCAGATAATGACAGCCGAACACCGTTCTCGTATGCCGCTAAGGGTGGACATGAGGGGGTGGTGAAAATATTACTCGAGCGGGAAGAGGTCAACCCAAACAAGCCAGATAATGACGGCCAGACACCGCTCTCGCATGCCGCTTGGTGGGGACATGAGGGAGTGGTGAAAATACTACTCGAGCGGGAAGAGGTCAACCCGGACAGGCCAGATAATATGGGCCAAACACCGCTCTCGGATGCCGCTCGGAGAGGACATGAGGGAGTGGTGAAAATACTACTCGGGCGGGAAGAGGTCAACCCTGACAAGCCAGATAATGGCGGCCGAACACCCTTCTCGCATGCCGCTGAGTATGGACGTGAGGGAGTGGTGAAAATACTACTCGGGCGTGAAGAGGTCAACCCTGACAAGCCAGATAATGACGGCCGAACAGCGCTCAGGTATGCCAAAAATCGGTACTGGGGTAAAAGGGTCGTAGCCCTGCTAGAATCTCACAAAGCGGTAACCCCCAGTACGACTTAAAGCCTAGGAGACACCGCCTCGTGGAAATCACCGCTGCCCCTGCTTTTCGAAGCATGTTACTCATAGTGATGCACTTGGATATTACCATGTATCGACTGGGGAAATCCCCTGAGTCGGAATGCAGATATATGTCATACCCTCCTGTACCTTTTGGCGATTTGGTTGAGTGGTTGAGTGAGAATTTATGAGTTTGTGTTTACAAAGTTCCATAGAGTGGGGTTCATGGGGGGGTTTCTCTTGTTGTGGGAAGGTCGAGTTTATAGCTTGCAGGTTTCCCCCTGTCATATTTGATTCTTTTCTATCTATAAATTCTTGCCCCTATCTCTTTTTTTCTTTTATTGTATAGTTTTCCCTTCCCTTTCCTTCTTTCCTCTTCCCCCGAACCGATAGATAAACATGGCGTTTTTAGATGGAGAAATGTGGTGTAAGATGGTGCAAGGATTCTTGAGGAGGTTATCAACGATACATTAAATATGTTAACTACACCTGTGAGAGAAGACTGGTTACCATAAATTGGATGGCTCAACGAATGGTGCCATATCATCCTTAGCAGATACCCGCTAGACAACCAAGCCTGAGCTAAGTAACGAGTCCGGAGGAGGCATAGCAGACGTGCTTTTCTTGTCTCTTATTGGTCCCCTTCAATTCGATAGCATAGAACACACCACCAAACAACCCCGAAGGGGACATACTGTAGCTGGTACCCGCCAACTATGCGACCCCTCCCGCCAAAAACCGCGTTAAAGCCGTCAAATGGCCAGAATCCCAACCGCACACCTCCCATCACCAAGAGTAAATAACACCTCCGGACGGCTTGCCGAAAGGCTACCCAACTAATGAAACAAAATAAACAACCAAAAAGCATACCAATGGGAGTGAGACCACTCGGCCCACTGGCCGGGAAAGAAAGTAAGAAACTAAACTATCGATATAGCCGCTAGCTAATGACATACTCGGGGATATATGTTTCCAAACAGCCGACACATTCGGGAATTCAAAGAACCGCGAAGAAACATCGTGATCCCACATAATCTCTAACAATCTAAACCATGGCAATTCGGAAAACCCTGCATCCAATGGTCTATACAGATTACGTAAAGAGCAAAACAATCCAAGCCAATATGATACCCCCTTATGCAAAGCAGAATCGGGTCTAAAGGAAGCCACAAGCCAAATGCCCATATCCTACGCCCACCAGCATAGGATGTCACCACCGTGTGCCTAATCACTGGCCACCTTGTACGCATATGCCCTATCAGCCATCCAACAACAATCACAGAGATCCTCCCTAATCACAACAAGTGAGTATCAAAGGAAAGCAAGAGCGAGCCTTTCAATTTCCATACCAAGGATGGCCTCACCCAGGTTGAGCAATGAGAGATCAAAGAGCACAACGCACCTATCGTACCATCAACTTGCAGGTTGGAGGGGGAGGGAGGGGTTATCCCATGACTTCGTATCCTCTGTTATACCCTCTATGTTACGTACTAACTTACCATAGCAGCCGGCCCAAGGGTATAATCCCTGAAGGCTCTACCTAAACCCCCTCCGGCAATGGAAATGGTTTCTAGCTTATTACATACGACAACCTTCCAATTTTACATTTCTTCGCTATCTCTCCCCCAGGGGATGCCAAAGGCATTCTGAAGTAGCTTTTTATCCATAGTGGATGTAATGGACTAAAATCATAAGTTAGCAGGTGATAGCATCAAATTTCTCTACATCAGATAAATGCACCATGTAAGAGCAGCAAATTCTAGTAGATATAGCACCCCCCAAGCTATCTACTCGAGTAGTAATCACCACCTTGTGACTCCACATATACCCAGAATATCAGGGGTTCACAAACTTTAAATAGTACAATCACCCACTCCAGATCTCCAAGCGTACAAACCAAGTCATCATATATCTTTGTCCTCCGTCACCGCATGAACAAGAACATTCTATTGAGCGATACATAATTGCCACGAGCTGGACCCCCCTTATCAGCCCCCAAAGTACATACTACACCCCTACCTCTTCCCTTCAAATAGTAACTATTAGTATGAGCTTTCAATCCACCCTGCCATGAGATTACTAAATACAATATGCACTCGAATATCTTATCACTCGAATATAGCCACCATTACCACCACTACCACCACCACTACCACACCCTACCTCCAATCCTCCCCAAGGCTTATTCCTCCAGAATGAGCCGCCTTCCATTCTTGCGAGCCCAGCTCAGACCTTGGCTCACTGATACTTATAAAAGAAAAAGAAAGCAAAACTCCATTCCAGAGGAAGCAACATACTAGTTAATGTTGTCAGACATCATCACTCACGAAAGTGTGAGTGATGTCTAGGAGGTGGGGAAGAGGACTCACGTATTTGAGGGGCATGTTTATTCTTCCTAGAGAGTCAAGTAACTCACTCCTAGTCCTAGTTGCATTCGTATGACTTTTTGTCTCTGTTTTACCCCATTTGAAGCATGCACCTGGCAGACAGTATGAGAGACTCTGGACGATCACAAATCACTGGGGGAGATATATATAACATGTTACAACACTGCTCTACTTTTTCAGTATAATAGATCGTAGAGAGTAATCCGGTGGGGAATGTTATGGTTTGGCTTTCCCCGGACTGTTCGCAGTGCCCTATTCATATTAGAGTTTGAGTCGAATGGAACTTGAAATGGAATGGGAGGCAGTGGTATTTATTCTCTCTAGAAGCGATAGCCCTAGGGACCGAGCCAAGTTGGTAAGGTTTTGCCATTTAACAGGTTGAAAGTATGCACATGTTATCGTTGCATGACCTCAATAAGAGTTTGTCTATCCCGGGGCATCCAAGAAAATAGTTCCTTTTCCAACAATTGGCTTATAGATGATCTAACTTACTAGGGGTTTGAAAGTGTACTTTCTTTCCCAAATTCTCTGGTTGGATCTGATGTTTTGTAGACATGCTTACCATGCAAGTATCTACAGTCCCTCCAAATACTCCACCCGTTTCCCCAAACAAATTCTTCCCCCATTTACCTGCTTCTATCCTTCTTTCCTTCCCGGATAAAGTATGTACACAATCTCAAATTCACATCCTACTTATGATGCCGGGATTAGCTCGTTACGATACAGGATTGAGCGGGCCATACCCCCCCCCCAATTGCACATGGTGTGCTCCAGCCGCCCAGCTCTTCAGAGTACTGTACTTTACCAACTCCCTATGTAAAAATTTAAGAAACAAAAGCAAACATAAATCTAAGAAAAAGGATCCTGTCTACAACTTTTGTGCAACTATTTATCACCTACCAATAAAGTGACCCGAGCCTCGCAATTGGGCTTCGGGCTTTTGGGTCGGGTTGGGCCGGGCCAGGGGCAAGGAGTTTGAGTCGGGTCGGGTCGCCCAAACAAAAGCTCGAAAAAATTGTCACTTTTCATTTTCACGTCACATGATATCACTCATATCTCTTCAAAACTCACTTGAGTATGTTTCGCTTAATTTATCATTTTCTTAATGCCCACTGCTCAAGTAATACACTATGTGCCTAGATGGTGGTTTGATAGCGGATAGCAAACAGAGTATCCTATATTATCGAAGTGGGAGATCAAGATTTAGCATACTGCCCATGCCGGCAGAACCTGAGTGAATATTCTTGGGTACCCATCGAATAGTTGTTTCATGTTTAAGTTGTTTCCAAGTTACATGTTTTTCATTTTCCTTCATACAACGGATCTATTCTTATATAACTCTCCTCTCTAGTATTCCCTAGAATTAGTGCATCTTGAATACTATGTCTTTCATGTATGGATGTTAAAAATAGTTGATATCTTCGAACACAATTTGATCAATGGCTTCTGTTTGAAACATTCGGGCTTTCCGGGTAGCCTGGGCTTTGTTTGGGTCGGGTTGGGTCAGTTGGCCGGACATCGTTTGGGTCGGGTTTGGGCCGGGTTTAAGAATTTACGGCCCAGGCCAGCCCATTGCGAGGCTTGAAGTGACCCTCCTGTGAGTGTCTCGGGTGCTGTGCTAGTGACAGCCCAGGTCAGGCTTAGGCCCTGTTTGGTTGCGCTGGGCCCATTCAGGACCGTTCCAGTGTGGAACGGTTTGACCTGTAGAAACGGTTGCCAATTGGGCACCGTTCACTAGCGGCAAACACAGATGAAAAATTTTCACCTTAGACCCTCTTGAAGAAATTTTACTACTATTAACAACCTTTCTTAAAAATGGCTTGTAGATTATATTATATTATAAAAGAGTTATTTCACAAGACAATAATTATTATATTGATATTATGAATATTTACAGGCAATATTTCACATGGCAACTGTTGGGTTAGGGTTGTTTTTAAATGGAAGGTTAATGTTTTTTACCGTTGCCAAACAGCCATTCGGTTCTCCCATTGTGAAATGGAAGGGCAACGGTCGTTTGTATGTGAAAACGGAATGGGCCCAGCGCAACCAAACAGGGCCTTACCTTTCCAGAAAAAGCCAAGCCAACACACCATAGTGAGTGGTTAAAAATAAAAAAGTCAGCCACTGTGAAGCCCTATTATACCTAGCCACACTGCTCTACCGGTACCTCACTAACGCAAAAAAAACAAACAGCAATCCCTGGCACAGAACATTCCATTCCTCGTGCCATAGCCCTAGAAGCAAACCCGGTTGGTCTAGAATCTTCTTTCCTTTTACAAGTACACCCAGAATCTTTTTCGCTAACTCTCCAATACAAATATCGTAGATATATGTTAAGTTATCTCCATCCCCTACAAACCACTAAGTACTGTACTGGTATTATTATAATTTATGTCTTGTGCTGTCCCAGTGCAGTACTACTAAATGCGCTTGTCCGGTAAGGCATGACAGAGCAAAGCAAGATGGCAGTTCGGCTTCCCCCTAACCTAAAACCAACCTAACTGCCCCTGCTTTCCCTGCGGATAGATGGATGGATAAATTAAATTACGATATGAACTAATTGTGGGGAAGGACAAGAAACAGGAGTGAGAGAAGGATGCGCAGAGAACCTTTCCCCGCCTAAATTCAGTGGTGGTTACTAGAGCTCACAAGTGCAGGCCTGTTGCGTGGCTCCCAGAGGAAATACGCCATAGCGCTATGCAAGTGCCCAGCATATGTCACAAGAAGCACTTTTTTTCCCTTCCCCCCCTCATAGAGTCATAGTTCTCTCCCAATAAAGAAAACACTGAGGTGCAAAGTGAGCACGTCATACCATATAACGCGTTATGCACACAACCTCTAAGTTCAGTACATAGTGCAGCCGTGGCCCGCATAGGTTTCTGCTATCTCCATACCGTCATACAACCTATGCGTCTTCTCAGATACCGGTACCAAGGCTAGCCCGTGGATATTCCCAATGAATACCAGTTCCTGATAAGCGTATTGACCTTAAAAGAGAAGAACTTCTATGAAATTTTTCCGATATCTCGCCTACCAAATGGGGTATCTACAGTAGTTAGATCTATCCGGTAGTGTTCACGGATTAACTCCCCACCTAAGTATAGTGCCGTACCGGCAGTGGGGGTTACTCACCCAAAATACAACACAGTACACCATGCACTCGCATCTGGCCTACAATATTCAAAGTTTCCAAAATATTTTACGGCCAAACACCGCTGTTGCATGCCGTTATCAGCGTGAGGGGGTGGTGAAAATACTGCTCTGACGGAAATAGGTCGACCCCAACAAGCCAGGTATACTCAGCCGAACACTACTCTTGTTCACCGCTCAGCGCGGACTTGAGAAAATGGTGAAAATACTACTCGAGCGGGAAGAAATCAACCCCAACAAGGAAGATAAACTCGGCCGAACACAGCTCTCGGATGCCGCTCTGTATGAGGAGGAGAGAGTGTTAAAAATACTACTTGAACGGAAAGACGTCAAACAAGCCAGATAATGACGGCCAAACACCCCTCTCGTATGCCGCTCGGGAAGGCACGTGGGAAGGACATGAGGGAGCGGTGAAAATACAACTCGGACGGGAAGAGGTCAACCCCGACAAGCCAAGAAATGATGGCCAAACACTGCTCTCGGTCGCTATCAAGGAAGGCCAAGCACCGCTCCAGCCCGTTACCAAGAATCGCCTTGAGGAGGTGGTAGTGCTGCCAGTCTCGCAAAGTGGTAACCCCCAGTACGATTTAAGGCTTGGGCGTCATCGCCTGGCGGAAGTGGCAGCCCCCCTTCCCCCTTCGAAACATGTTATTTATGCTGAGCGCCCTTGGGCATCACCCTCTGTCGATTAGGGAAATCTCGTAAGTGGGGTGTGCATATACGCCACACTCTCCTGCGTCTTTTTGCCCGTTTTATTTCTGTTCTTGTGGAAAGGTTGAGGTTATAACCCATTCATTTCACCCTATCATATTTAACTATCTTCTATCTCTAAATTCTTACCTGCGTGTCCTTTTTTTATTTTCTTGCACAATCCCCCTCCCGTCTCCTCTTTTCCTCTCCTCCCCCCAGCGCCTAGATAAACTGCATATAGCAGTTTCAGATAGAGAAACGCGGTGTAAGATACCGTAGTGCAAAGATTCTTGAGTGATTGCCAACAATTATAGATAGACTGTTCCCACGATAGAAGATTGGTTGCCATAAATGATATAGCTTAATTAATGTACAATAACACTTAGCCGATGCATGCTGGCCAACCCCGCTTTGGACATTAGCATGGAGGGTGGAGGAAGATTAGCTTGCAAGCTTCTCATGTCACGCATTAGTCACTCGTCGCACGATCAATTTGATAGCCTGAAACATACCAATTGAGAAACCACCAAGAAAATACCCCGTAGCAAGTATTCAGAGACTACAAGACTCCCGGGAGGAAGCTGTATTAGCGAGGGAGGTGTGCAAAATGCCCACACTGGAAACAGACTCTTTCCCAAACGCTATGAGAACGGATCAAGGAAAAGCCAGAGGGAGTCTCTCAACTCCAATACTGAGGATGTCCTGATATAGGTTGAGGGAAGAGACATCAAGGAGCCCCCCGGGCCTTACGGTTCCATCTCCCAGTGAACTGGAGGGATGAGAGAAACTGTGATGAATGGTTTCTTTCTTCCCTTCTTTTCCAGCATGATATCAGATGAATCGAGTTTGAAATTAGTGCCATGTTACGGTATGCTACACTACAGTGGGAATTAAGTTACAAGTCTGGCTAGCCCACTTGTGGCTAAGGTGCTGTTTCCTGTCGGGGTTGCTAGGGTGGGCCCGGGGCATTGAAGTTGTGTTTTTATGCTGGTTTTCGCCGAGTGATATATTATGAACGCATTTGCATACGGCATGCTCAAGCTAGATTAAGACTGAGCTCCGGCAATCCAAGGTGAAAGTATTCGAGGAATGGTTCGAGCTTCCAGGTCGACTTGTCTATTGGCAAATACTACTTGCGATAAGGTTTTTGGCTTGGAAAAATCCACCCTCCCTTAGGGTGGGGTGGATGATTGCCAATACGGTGATTTATTATGTCGCGGTGCTATACTATTTTATTGTATTGTGCTATATTCAACTGTGTTGATAATGACGGGAAACCAGCATCCCAGAGGTACGGTTTTAGAACATTCTATCATTGCAAGCAAGAGCTTTCTAATATTTGGATATGTTAGATAGAACTTTCGCGCGCAGCTTCAAGTTAGTGGCGCTTTAGTCCCGTGATCTTTCACGAGCTCAGAATGGGTTACTATGGCAGCCTAGGTGGCTGAGGATCCGGAAACATTGTCTTGGAGTCTAACCGATCCTGGGAGACCTAAAAGAAGTATCGGTGTGAGATACGTGTCTCAGGGTGCGATATCGGGTGGGAATTATTGGGGATTCCTTGTGAAGACTACGGCAGTTTCATAACTAACAAAATCGCCGCTCGCGTCCTGTGAGGCGCCCGCGATTTACCTCGAGAACCGGAGTTTTAATGAGAGAATGGTGGCTTTCATTCCTAACTGTTGTGGCCATATATGTTGTGGGGGAGCCTCCATCTATAGAGTGGGAAGGCTTTGTATATCTTAAGTTAAAACACTTGATATCACCACTTGCGATGCTTTTGTGGCTTCCACCAAAGACTGTTCTCGCAGTGTCAGCCACCTAGGCTGTCATAGTCTACGCAGAGACCTAGTTGGGTTTGTTCTACGCCCGGCACTTGGGGCTTTTCATAAACGGCCGTTTGTATGGTGACACTTTCAGTATTACGAAGTGATATCTGCAACGCTGCTTTAACGCCAGAGGACCCCCTCTTTTCCTTACCAAGACCCCGCTTTCCCCCAACTCCCAAGAATAACACCAACCGACCATACTCAATAACTCCTCGTCTATAACAGCGCAAGCAGCAAAGAGCGGAAGATGTCTCAATATACTATCGATAATAGCACCAACCTCTCCAATAATGCGAACTCTTTTAACGTACAGAATAACTATGTTGTTGCCGACGACCGGTCTCCACTCCTGACCTGGCTATCACCCTTAGAGCCCAAGCTACGCCATCGAGACATCCAAGGGCGCCGCGTCGACAATGTGGGGGAATGGCTTTTTCAAACTGAGGAATTCAGAACCTGGCATGCCGGGAGTGGGGAAGGTGAAGGTGATAAGGCAGTCTTGTTTTGCTACGGAGGCCCGGGTGTCGGCAAGACATTTATCAGGTAAGTACAATTATTCTCAGAGGAGAGAAGAAAGGGAGCCAGCGCTAACAAGCCACGATATCAGTTCGCTGGTAGTGGACAGATTATGCGATCAGTCCAGGGGGCAAAACACAGCCGTTACATGCTTCTACTTGGACTTCGCAGCGCGAAAAGAGCAGTCTGTAGCCAATATTCTGGGCTCCTTGTTGAGGCAGGTCATTGGCGGAATGAAAAAGGTTCCAGAGGAAATAACACGGGCCTTTGAGGACCAGAAGATGGCAATTGGTGGACGAGAACCGCAACTACCGGATATCGTGAAGATGTTACAGACGGTCACGTCCTCATTGCGCACATTTGTATGTATTGACGCTTTGGACGAATGCGCAGCGGCACATCGAGTCAAGCTCCTCAATTCGCTAAAACAAACCCTCGAAACGTCCCCGAACACACGAATATTCGTCATTGGAAGGCCTCATGTTCAGGCTGAGATCGAAAGGCGTCTCCCTGGACGAGTAACAAGTCTATCAGTAGGCCCTAGCAAAGATGATATCGTCGAATACCTTCGTCTTAGACTAGACGAGGACGAAATTCCAGATGCTATGGATGAGAGTTTAGAGGCAGACATCCTGGAGAAGATTCCCCAAAATATGTCGGAAATGTACGTAGGGGCAATAGTACTAGAAGTCCCACCATACACAATCAGCTAATAGATATGCATCTAGGTTTCTACTAGTTTCCTTAAATATCGACGCAATCTTACACGAACCGACAATCTCCCGAAGACGAGAAAAGCTAAGCAAAATGACAGATGGATTGGAGTTGGGAGATGTTTATGGTGCGACGATCGAGCGGATAAAGGCCCAAGATGGGGGAAAATCGGGACTTGGAATGTCAGCGTTGATGTGGATCACTCATGCGGAACGGCCGCCGCGAGCGGATGAGCTCTGCCACGCCCTAGCAGTCCAGATAGGCTCCACGGATTTCGATGTTGGCAACATCCCTTCCATGTCGACATTGGTGAACTGCTGTCAAGGGCTTATCACTGTGGATAAGGGGGCATCAACTGTGCGATTGATCCACTTTACTCTGCAGGAGTACCTTTCCTCTCATCCCGATATAT
>QOVD01002822.1:0-10446 GCA_003521225.1 Tuber microsphaerosporum | reverse complement strand
CCTCCCCCTCTCCCCTCGACTAACCAACCCTCCCTATAGCAATCCTACGCCCCAGACTGGCTCGCCCTCCTCCTCCTCGCCCTAGCGAACCTCGCCGTCAACCTGATAGAGCCCTTCCAGCGCATGTTTAGTCTTGATGACCGCACACTGCACTTCCCGCACGCGGAGACCGAGCGCGTGCCCGTCCCCATGCTCTTTGTGTACTCCCTTGCCCTCCCAACCCTCCTAATCCTCCTTTCCACCCTATTGAACCCACACAAAACGCGCAAGCAGAAACTCCACCAATTGCATGTGTCCCTGCTGGGGCTAGCGACATCACTAATGCTGACAACGTTCATCACCGACACCATCAAGAACGGCTATGGCCGCCCAAGACCCGACTTGATCGCCAGGTGTAAGCCGAAGGAAGACACGCCCGAGCATGAATTGGTCAGCATGAAGGTGTGCACCGAGCGGGATCATCACACACTTTATGATGGGTTCAGGAGTTTTCCTAGTGGCCATAGTAGTTTTTCTTGGAGCGGTCTCGGGTTTTTGAGCTTGTTAGTTTCCCCCCCCTCCTTCTCTCCCGGATGCCGGCGAGTAATGATGAAGGCGGAACAGATACCTCCTCGGCCAAACCCGTGCCCTCCGTCCTGGCAGCGACATGTGTCGCGTGGTGATATCGGGCCTACCGGCACTAGGCGCACTCCTAATCACGATTTCCAGAACAGAAGACTACAGACACGACATCTACGACGTTAGCATCGGCAGCCTGATTGGTGCCTTGGTTACATGTTGGACCTACGCACGTCCCCTCCCCTCCCCTTTCCCCTTCCTTCTTCTCATTGGCTAACGATTGCGCAGCGAAGATACTTCCCGTCACTAACCTCCTCCTTATGCAACTCCCCACTCCCACCCAGAGGGAAGGAGAACGACGAACAGGCCTACCCAAAGACTGAGTTCGAGATGGTCCCTACAAGACCGCCGACGCCGGATTTGGAGATGGGGCAGAGGGCTTGAGCTTATAATTTCGCTCATATGAGGATTATATGAGCTGTGTTTTTTTTTTTTCTATACTTCCTTTGTGTGGATATCTATTATATAAATATCACGTTTTGGTTAATGATCATGGTCTGATTAGTTGGTTAGTAGTATGAGAACTAGATGATGGTTGATGACGATAAGATGCACGTCCAATCACTCTGTTGAAGAACTCATTTCCACGTGTTTAGCAAGCGAGCACGGTGGCTTAAGTTACATCTCATGTACCCGGTACCATTATCCAATCAACAAACAAGCAACCAATTGCTTTTTTACAACTTTCAACTGCCAACTGCATGACGCTAATCATGGCATTTGCAAAAAAAGAAAAGAAAAGAAAAGAAAAGAAAACTCTTCTTCATCCTTAGCATTTCTTCTATCATTCTAACGTGTAACCACCAGCACGCTAATTACAGGTGTAAGACAGAACAGACGTTTCCTACCCAATACGGCCCAGTCGAACTACCTCTAACAATAGTAGAAAATTAGAGAGAATATTGCAAGAAACAATTAATCGAAAACCAAAATTAAAAACGCCCACCCTACTGTAGATTAACGTTAAGACTTCGGGGGTATAAACATGGACAACGGCTATTGTCCAAAAAAACAAAAAAAAACAAGAAAGGTTGATACAAGTATAAGCGAGGGGGTATAATCAAACTCTCATATGATCTGAGGTGAGAAAGAATCATTTATCCTCAAACTCAGCGCTTCTCTGTTTCAAAATCTCCTCAAACTCCTGGAGTTCTTCGGGGGAGATAGGGTATGTATGTTCTTTTGCAGGGTATGCCCTACTCCTAACGTCCTCTATCAAAGCATGTTTCCATCAGTTCATACCCTCTACTAGATAAATGAAGAAGACAAACTTACCTCGATACTGCTTCATAGCTTTCTTGCTCTCTTCGAAAACGTTCGCGTACTGCTTCACAAACTTCGGCATGAATCTACCCTTCGGAAAGTTACCCAGCATATCAATCTGCACAAGCACTTGGCCCGAGCACCCATTGCCCGCGCCGATACCGATGGTGGGGATCTTCAATTTCTCCGTGATTAATTCGGATACGGGGGCAGGTACTGCCTCCAAGACTAAACTGAAGCAGCCGGCATCTTGAAGCGCTAGGGCGTCGGTGAGAAGCTTCGAGGCACTCGCGGCGGTCTTGCCCTGTACGCGGAAGCCCCCGAGGGAGTGCGAGCGCTGCGGGGTGAGACCTATGTGACCAAGGACCGGGATACCAATAGAGGTAATTCTAGATATTGTGGGGGCCAATTCAATGCCGCCTTCGAGTTTGACTGCCTACAAGATGTCAGATCAAAGAGCGGGAATGAGGTTAATCGTGTTAGGAAAGGGCGGCAGCAGGCTGTAGATCAGGGCTAGGGTTCGGAGGTGTGGGCAACATTGACAGGCCGTGGAACAGTGGATGGGGGGGGGGGTTTCCGTGTGTTTCCGCTGCACCGCCCTCCGGTAATCAAAATGAGGTGCAGGTTTGAAACCCCAGCAGACCGCATCGGAGAACAGCAGAGAGAGAAAGGAGAATTCACCTCTACTCGACCATCTTGAATCATCCGGATAGAAGAGGCAACAGCGTGCTCAGGAGAAACCTCGTATGAGCCCATCGGGAGATCGCCAATCTATTTATACAATTAATTCCCGTAGTCTTACCACTGTAGATCCCTCAGGGATACGTAAACCTGGAGCAAACTCACCGTAAAAGCGGACCGGACACCCCTTGAGACCGCGCGGCAATGATGTAGTATATCCTAGCAGTTTGTTTGTTTGTTCGCAGCTCTTCAAGGGGAAAAAAAAGGGTTAAGCGAGTGATTACGTCTAGTTTAACCTGGTTCGTATCCTGCGCAGCACACAATCAGCTCCGGCTAGAAAAAAGTAAAACAGCACGAGTGATAATCTGTGAATAACATACCTTCATTCCTAAAGCTACCATAGCCAACGAGTCTCCGACGAGAATCATATCCATACCCCCCTCATCAGCGACGAGACCGGAAGGGAAATCGTGGGCCGTCATCATGGCGATGGGCGTTTTGGAGGCGTGCATACTCCGAAGGGTGTTTATTGTCACCTTTTTCCGTGGGGGTCCGGCTATTGGCGAGATGGGCGAGTGAGAAGAGTACCGGAGCTGTTGGCGTTTTAGCACTTGCCGGCATAATGGAGCTCTACCGACACCCGCTGCGGCGGTAGTTGTCGAGCGGGATAGAAAGAATAGAGATGATCTTGGGAGACTCATTTTCAATTCGGAAGTTAGGACGGTGCTGCGCTGTAGGTTTGTCGGGGGCAATTGAGAGAAGAGTTGATAAGAAAGTGGAATCAGAGTCAGAGTTAAACCTTGGGGACTTTTTTTTTTTCCTTTTGTTTGTCAGATGTGTGGCAGTGACAATGAGTGACAGGATCCTTTGGTTTCCGGGGTCCCGGAGTAGCATCTGAACCCGAGGGTATGGGGCGATTATGCTTTTTTCTACTCGAGTATTAGAAATTCACCAAATCTTTTATTTTTTTCCTTACAAGTACAAGTACTCACTAATCTGGATCCTCTCTTCGTTTATTATTTTCCTATTTTGGAGAATGAGTGGGGTTGTGCTGCCGCCAGGGTTGAAATGCCGAGGGTGAAAAATACCCCGCCAACAGTTGAATCTATGATACAAAGTAATTAGGAAACATGAATCGCCGTACTGGATTCATTAGTAATCAATCCTCTTCTTCTTTGTTGCAAATGGCCAAGCCAAGATACAAACTGAGATTTATCGACAAATTGTCCCGATTTTGGGCAACGCAGCCGCTCTTAGAGCTTAAGAAGTGCCAAGCTCTTTCTCTTTCACTCTTCTAGATTTTGTGAGCTCGATCTAACCGGGAGCGGACATCTGCATCCCTCAGCATGATAAACAACGTATCGCAGACTAAACCCCCTCTCTCTTCACACTCTCACCCTCTTACTCCCCCCCCTTCCCTCATACTCGCCTTCTCCGTGCTCCACTGTATCAACTATTAACCCCACCCTGTATCCTACTCTCTTCTCCTCTCCTCTCCTCTCCTCTCCCCACTTGACGTATAGGTGCTGGAATAGAATCTTCAACCCCTCATTCTATTACCCCGTAGCGTTATCCGTGCTCAACTCTATTCCCACCACTTTCTATATCCCGGTTGCTTCATTATCTAGCGCGCCAACAAGCTTCCACCCAGCCCGACTATACCATCACTCAAATACCCCATCCACCCGTTCTATTTGATAACTCCACCACCACCACCACCACCACCACCATAACAGCAATTATCCATTATCTTGCGCTACACACCTCACTTGATAAATAACCCCCCCTCGGTTCCAACAATCCTTTCAACCGTCCTCTTCACCTTCCTTCCTTCCACAAATCAGCACAGAACAGCAGTTTCACGTCAGCCAGCTAGCTACAGACCCGCCGCCATGAGTTCTCCCAAGAGAAGGATAGAGACAGATGTAAGTCCTTTGGTGTTATACCCCTTACGTCATCAACAATACTGACTTTTTTTCTTTCTTTCTGATGCGGTAGGTGATGAGGTATGATCTGCCACCCTTCCTCCATTTAGAGGGCTTTGAAAGAGCCCAACCCTCCCACTCAATAACATTCTTATCATAGCTTTCTGACACTTTTGCTTTCGCAGATTGTAAGTAGCTTGAATACTGCTTCGGCCCAGCTCTCTCTACACTCTTTACAACAAATAGCCCTCTAACATCATACCGCTACTCAATATATAGGTTGATGAGCGACTATGAAGTCACCCTTGTCAACGATAACAGTATGTAGCCATCAATGCCCTTGTTGGATTCTACAATCCTTTGCTAACATGCATACAGTGTAACATATCCCGCGCCTATTTCCAGCCTTAATTTTCCTTACTCACGTGATTTAGGCAAGAATTCTACGTTCGATTCAAGGGTCCTGAAGAAAGTACGTTCTTTGAAGAAGCCTATCCAGTGAGAAAGTTACAGGTTGGGTTTCACGAGTTGGTCCTTGCCACTGTTGTTGAGACGGCCAAAGACACGGTCACTTTGGTGCACCACCAACCTCGTCCCACCCCTGTTGCGATCAATTTTCTACGGGATAGAAAGTTAACAGTTGTTTTCCTTAGCGCCCTTTACTGGAGGTATCTGGAAGGTCCATGTTGAGCTTCCCGATCAATATCCATACAAGTCTCCTTCGATTGGTTTTGTAAATCGCATTTTCCACCCCAATATCGACGAGCTGTAAGCATATCCCCCACGAGTTTTCTTGATGGTGGACAACCGCTCAATTCACACAGAAGCGGAAGCGTGTGCCTGGATGTCATCAACCAGACATGGTCCCCGATGTTCGACATGATCAATATCTTTGAAGTGTTCCTCCCGCAGCTTTTGCGCTATCCTAATCCGACAGATCCTCTGAATGGTGAAGCGGCTGCGCTCTTAATGAGGGAGCCAAAGCAGTACGAGATCAAGGTCAAAGGTATGTTCTGCTGTTTGCACCATTTAAAGACACTCAACCCTTTCCTCATCGGGCATATTGATCTAATTTCTGCGCAGAATACGTCGCTAAGTACGCCACCAAAGAGGGTGCAGACGCCGCTACAGACGATAGTGAAAGCGATGACGAGATGAGTTCTGTCGGCAGCTTCGATTCTACTGATGAAGAGCCTGCAGGAACTATGGAAGTTTAACTATTTTTGGTCATCTATCGCGGGCGTTTTGTGACTATTCAATTCCACTCTCTTTAGGTTTCTAGCTCCGGAGTTTTCTCTTTTCTCTTTTTTTCCCTTTCTTTTGTTTCTTCTCCTTCTCTCCCTCCTCACTTTAATCCCTGGGTTTCCAGCCTCCGATTGGACCAGATCGTTCCCATAAATTAAGAGGTGGTGGTGGTGAGAACGATAGGAAAATAACAAGGCTTTCTCCGCTCTTGATGCAATTGGTCGTCGTAGCATTATGTGTGTGATTTAGTTTTGCTTACTCGCTTGCTTAGTTGATGTACTGTACTACCATACCGTATGCCATTACGGTAATTTGATCTCCGCCCAGCTGAGTATCTTTGATGAGCGCGAGGCGGCGGCCGTTATTTGTCTCCCGTTTCATACCGTGTTCAAGGAATCTCATCGAATTTCCACTTGTATTAGAGCACTTTGGCCCCGCCATCAAGTCGCGCTGGTTGTTGAAATTATTCGATTTACGAGAAGAGAAGTGGCCCCAAAGCCCGCCCTTGATAAGGCAATATTGTTTGCCTAATAGCCAACGAGAGCCTGAGCCTAAGGAACTTTCGGCGGGAGGGAAGGCGGACCGAATCACAGGGGCCAAACCCCTCCATTGTACTTTTAAAGAATCATCCATTCTCGCACATCCAGCAACCCTCAAACATCTGCTGAATGAAGAAAAAGAAGAAGAAGGCTTGTGTACCGTAGGGAGGAAGGGCAGCGGCAGCAAGCCTAAGGCCCGGCTACAGGGGTGAAAATTTATTAAGAAACCCTCAGCGAGCCTTATGCCTTCATCCAAGGTCATCCCCAATCAATTAATAAATCCCCACCAACCCGAGTGCTGTACATACACAACGGCCATAATATTATAGCACTACCCTTCACCTCCCCCATACCGTATAATACCTGAGAACCGCCCGGGAAATGTTACTACCTTATCCTATACCGGTGTATATATACCGTACCCTACAAAGCACCCAGTGCTCGAGCAATTCTAACTTGACTTACCCCCACCTAACTTACCCACCTATAATAGCATATACCGATAGCTGCCTATCACGATATGTACTGTACAAGTACAACCTCGTCTACTGTAGTCGATTCGCTTCCAACATAGGGTAGGGAAAATACTGATCAGCGTGGGCCATTCAAAGCTATCCTATCCTATCCTATCTGTAATTCTACTACTTGCGCCTCATGGCATAGTACTCGTATTATGATATATCCTATACTATACCGGTAGTCTAGGTCCGTCACTTCGTCCAAGAGATCTGTGGGGACAAACGAAGCCCCGGTTTGAAACGCTGATGAGAGATTCCTATTCGGGGGAATAGAGAGAGAGAGAGAGAGATATATGAGAGTTATCCTCTTTCTTTTCTTTCTTAATCTGATCAGTGATGAATTACTAAGAGGATGCAGCACAGATACCAAGTTATTGAAGGGGATGCAGTATGATAGCAGGCAGGTAGACAAGCAAGAAGTATAGTATAGTATGATACCCGAAAGACAGATTCGCAAAATATATGGCAAAAAAAATCAAAAAAAATCAGTGCGTATCATACACACATACATAACAAATTCACGACCCTCCCCCCCTTTTCCCCTGTTTTTCGGGCACTTCTTGCCTGCTACTGTAGCTACGAGTTTGCACGCGCTGTGCAGCACTGATAGTAATAGCATGATATACCCTTAACTCACTTTCTCCCAAAAAGGGGGTGGTGTTTTTCCCTTCTCTTTTTAAAAGGGTTGTCAAAGATGATCGCACAATCATACTAATACAGTAACCCATGGCGAAGCGAGTCCAGTGAGGCGAGAAACGCCCAGAGAACTTTTTATAGGACAGGGATTACTTGTATGGGCATTCTCGCTATGCCGTGGACTCGCCATGCCGTGGAATACGGTACTCTACCGGTATCATATTCCATGGCAAAAGCGAGCGAGCCCATTGTATGACGAGAATGCCCATACAAATAATCCCTGTCCTATAAAATCCTATGGGCGTGTCCTCGCCTCGTCGTGAGCAACTGTACGAGTAGTGCGAAGGGCAGGAAGGGGAGGAGGAGGAGGAGGAAGAGGAAGGAAACCAAAAGAAGAAGGGGGGGAAAAGAAGCTTCAAACGGTTAACTCTTGTCTTTGGTTCAGCTGGTGGTGCACATACCGGTACAAATACAAGATTGCGGTTCCTCCTTGCGACCAGGGTGCGCGTAGTACGGTATGCGACGGGGTAAAATAAAAAAAAGTACCGGCTTACCGGTTACATTGAGTACTATACAGTATTACATTATACCTGCACAGTAGCTTGCTTGCTTGCCCCGGCTGAACTTAAATTGGCTTAAGCATAAATTCTTGTTCGCACAAGAGGTTGGAAATTTAAGGTAGGGTAAGTGTAGTTGTGTGTGCGAATTGTGGCGCTCGTGAATTGGTTTGGCCTTTTCGAGGCGGGGGAAGGGGAGGGAGAGGGGGGTTACTCACCCGCTGTCCTAGCACCGGTGCGGTGCTAGTAGGCTTCTTGCTGAGTTGGGCCTGAGATGCTGTAAGGAGGGCAAACGGTGTGTCGATGGAAGTGAAGCAAGGTGAAGCGAAGTGAAGTGTCCGGCTTTTATGGTGTTCACAGCCTTACCTTGTATTATATCATACTGTACCCGTACGGTACTTGTGCATATCCACGTGGATAGCCGTGCTCGTTTCAAACGCGGTGCCGTATCGGTAGGCTAAGGCAAGGTAACTTAAGTCAACCTCCTCCATCCTCCCGATAGACTACCGGTACGGCGTCATCCATCCATTCATATTCCGTAAAAACTAGAATAGTTGAGAATGACGCTACCGGTAGGACGTCTAGGATTTCCCCCTTTGGGTTAAGGGGAGAAAACACGGCGAAAGGATTCTCTTTCTCTTTCTCTCTCTTTCAGCCCTCGGTTGAGACGGGTGAAAGGAGAGATCCAACAGACCTTACCAGGAGAGGCAACTCCAACGTCCTAGCGGCTCTGACGGTATGTACCGGTATACGACACAAGTACTAGGGCAGATGTTTTCGTACAAGACAAGGCAGTCAAGCAGCAAAACAACCCCTGCCTTGTGCGAAAACATCTGCCCTAGTACTTGCACCCAGGATAAAGTTAGTCAACAGTTAGCTTAGGTTAACCCGGAAAATAATCCTTGTGTTGTGTTTGAGTAACTTGCAGAAAGCATCTTCCCGGGTACTTTGTACACACGTTAGCAGACAAACATTATAGCACGTGTATAAGCAAGAGGCTCCGCTTTCCTTCCCCCCCCGCCCCGGCTCAGTAACGCTCCGGTGGGGCCCCGTGACTCCCGTCCGTTTAACGCACAGTTATCGTGTCGTATTGTATCGGTAACTTCCTGCACTGCTAAGGAGCCGTACCATCGGTATTCCGCAATTTTGAAAGTGTTCAGAACGTGAGCTACCTAGCTATAGGCATGAGTTACGGCTATTTCCGCAAAATTGGAGTAGGTGTCTGCGGAGGAGGAGAAGGCATTGGTTATGTCATAACCGGATCGATTGATCCTTCCGATCGCTTATACTTTATTGGGAGGAAAAAAAAACAAAAAACGTCGGGTACTAGCAGCTCGAGAGGTATCGTAAGTACTCGAGTACCGTACGGGCCGGGCTACGGGCAGGTTGTATGTCTATTATACGGCATTGGGCTGTGATATGGATATGTAGGAGGGGAGTGGAACGGGGACGAGGAAGCAGGCAGGCGTCCTAAGTGATCTTCGGGAAGAGAGATCTGAAACCGTGAATGGGAGGGAAGAAAGGAGGGCTCGGATGGTTGGCCGAAGGAGGGGTTGCTGGAAGGTGGTTGGCTGGTTGGATGAGGTGCCAGAATGAGTGGGTGCTGGGGTCTGTGGGTACAAGTACGGTAAAAGTGGAGGGGGCTGGATTGGGTTGGGTTGGGTTGGGTTATTGCATGATGCTGTGTTAGACGGTATGGTGGTTGGGTTCTATCACTCGCGCGAGTAGCGTTAAGATTCCATCTACGAGAATTTGTATAATTCCGTATTTATCCCCCGGTTTAGTCCTTTCTTCCATCCCCACTGCGCCGGTACTGTGCGATACTCTTCTCCTCCTCGCGTGGGTCCCTTTGTCCCTCAACTGAGTCTCGAGGCGATGTGTGGGTGATAGGCTATGAACCGCTGCCCTATGCCTATTTTTACTTTTCCTTTCCATGTGGAATTTTTGGTTGCGACATTTGTTGTCTCATTCGATGCGGGTGGTTGCCATGTGGTCTTTCTGCGCTCTAGATATCACGCCCGGCTTGGCTATCCAATTCGGGAGTAGTACTTTCTTCCATGGCGCTTCCAAAAGTTCTTCTAGCGCGGTATTCATTTTCATTTTTTTTTTTATTGTGAGGTCACATTCTCTCCCTTTTTTCTGTTATGATGATTGTTTTTTTTTCTTTTCTTTTCTCCTGTCCTCTCACGAACTTCCTTCTCCTTACCACGGGGCTTGAGCGTGTTAGTGAGACTGGTGAAAAAAGAAATGAAAAACGAAATGTTTGGAGGAAAGGGTTGGGGGGGAAGGAAAAAAAGAGAAATTCGGGGATTGGTAGCCTGCTTGCCCCTCTCCTACCTCGTCCCGTGTTGTTATGCCTGCCAACGTGCACTGCTCTTACCGTGATATGGTTTTCCTTGCGCGAAGGGAACCACGCTGGCTGGGTCTTGCATGGGAAGTGGAAGGAAGGGAAGGGAAGGGAAGG
>QOVD01002816.1:0-18286 GCA_003521225.1 Tuber microsphaerosporum | reverse complement strand
TTTCCTCGCCTTCGGTTATACGTTTGGCTTGGATCATTCTCTCGGCTGGCACCCTCTCTGCCTGGTGGCTCCACTCGCCCCCGCGATTGCCCACGGTCGCATTCCTCGGTTACGACAGTTCATGGTATTGCACCGCCTCCTTGAACGACTTTAAAGCCTTGGTACGATGTAATTGCTTTCTGGTCTCTTTCGTGTTAGGATTGCCCCATATTATAATGGGTGATGGCCGATCCCCTTCAGTGACGATAGGGTTTTCTTCTCATGGGTCTCCTTTGTTTGTCTTTCCTTTCGCTTTGTATTGGTTAGGCTTTTCACTCCTTGTTGTGCTGCTTAGGCAGGGTTTTGATTTTTCAGGGGGTAGGAGTTTATGGCAAGCGGTTTTCCTGTTGTTTCCTGCTTGTAGGGTTTTGGGGATTTACTTTGTCGTCCGCTTCGGCCAGCCGATGTTGTTTTTCTCTCTTGTCTGCGAGATCGTGCTGTTGGGCCCACACCTGAGGGTCTTGGGATGATGGCTTTTTCCGCTGGGCGCCAGGTTGGATTGTAGGGTTTTTTTCTGCCATATCTGATGATGCATGTAGTTTTTGTACCCCGGTAGTAGAAAACAAGAATACTTGATATAAAAAAAAAAAAAAAAAAAAAAGAAAAAAAAAAAATGCTACAGCCTGCCTAGCGCACCAAGATCAGAAGAAGGAAACCACCAATCATGAGAGGAGGAAACAAGAGGAAAACCTCTTGCTGTAAACTTCGACCCCCAGAAAGTTAATAATCGAAGATCCAACACACGAAACCCTCTACACTTAGGAACAACATTAACCACCGGGCTAAGAGACCTGGCCAACAGAATGCCTAATGTCCGAACATAGACGACAGGTAACATTGCATCAACTCAAGAATCCCACCCCAAGGACTGTGACAGTGCAATACCATGTCTGGGCTTAGTCAGGGCTGCGAACCGTGAAGGAGGCTGCCGGAAAGGATAGAATGTAGGTATTAAGGTGCCAGCTAGGGGAAGATTGTAGCTATAACACAGCAACTGGACAAAACCAAGAAAGGAGGAGGAAGGGTAGCCAACCCACTAGAAACAGAACACTAGAAGGCCCTAGCAGAACATTTTTCAAAGCTAAGGCCAAAGACAGGACAGAGATGTTGCCGACCGAAACTTTCCCCATCAAGGGTCCACACTCTCGAAACAATTAGGTACTTCCGTATGGAGTCTGGAGACTACAACGCCAACCGTAAACGTAGAAAGAAGGGTTGCTGACCAGGCAAAATGCTAAGCCAGGTGCAAAGCAAACTCTGGGAGAGGTGTGAGTGGGGAGGCATCAACCCCTACACCAGGCCTGCCCAAGAACAAGCCCATCAGAAGGGAAGAGAGGCGGTGAGGAGGTAGACGGCCCCTCTAAGCAAAGGAGGCATTGGGGGAGTTGGGCCAAGGTGGGTGATTCAGGATCCCGCGATAATTCTCCAGTGTTCAGATTTGAATCGTCAGGTGTGTAGAGGTAATGGTTCGTGACTAACTACACTACAGTCATGGACCCTTTATATAGCCATTCCTCTCACAACTCTAACCTTAGTAACTCTTACCCTTGAGTCACACAAGCTCATGATTCAGAGCGAGTCATGTGTGAAATCTATCAGCTGACTTCCAGCTAGTGAACTGCGCAACATACCCAAACCAATCATAATTCAAATAACAAGTCATATGGGCAACTCGGGTCAGATGCGTGAAAACCATAACTTATAATATGAGTCATCTGAAAAACATACATCATATGATCTCAATCGTAAGTCATGTAAAATCATCAACCAATAAGGTAATAACCATGACATCACTAGTGCGAGTCATGTGAAACAAAACACAAACCCATGACATATAACCATGAGTCATGTGAAACCATATCCTTGCTTAGTTAGGTTTGTGATATTAGCTTCCTTCACACCTAGCATCGGACCCTCAATGCTCAACGTCCGATTATTAGCACTTGGTTTCTGAGATATCAGTTTTCTCTTTTCAAATGATGGTTGATTCTTTCCTCCTTTTTCAAAGATGTTTTCACCATTCCGAGCATTGAGATTCGGTTTCAAGAGGCAACGTGTTATGTACAATTGTTTTTTGCCAGTTATGGATTGTTTCGTCTTGTAGCGGGATCATATTCTCGAGATGTTCGTTTCGTTGTAATATGTTTCATATTTCCCTCTACAGGCTGTTGGTATCAGGAACGTCTGTTTCCCTTTCCATTCTCTTGTAAAGACCCGTGAGAAAGGTAGCTACAAGTGACCACCTTACATACCCAGCAGGTATACCAAAGGGTATCCACGTTAGGGAACGTCCTGTATGCTAAGAATGCAGAGTAGACTAGAACAGGTACCTAGAAGTGTCCTAAGCTAACTTTAGCAGCTGCTTGCCCAAGGGCAAGACAGGGTAACCCAAGTAGCGAAAGTGACCTTGTCAGATAGTGTAACATTTCGGAGGGATTATTCTACAGAACTTGAGTAAACAATTGACAGATTTCACGTAACTCCGTAGACATCTTACGAGAGGTCACGCGGACTTCAAACAGGATTGCACCAATGGCAGGGTAAAGGTACGCTACCTTGGAAATTATATTACCCTACCTTTGGGTCCCAGTTACCCTACCTTGAGATCCTGTTAGCCTACCTGCATCGGTGGAGCAAGACCGGGACTTTGAAAGAACAACCCTGAAGGAGTCCAGGATTAGATATTACTGGTGCCACTGGAACCTTAAGCATACCGGGTCTTGAAATGGCTACAGAAGGGGTTATGTTCAGTTGATAACTCAACTCGAGTATCTAACGCCCCCCTCTGGCTCCGATCTTAGGACTGTACGCACATGGCAAACACATAGGTAGTTGAGAAACACCAGAGATAATCTGAGGATTGGAAGACCTCTCACAACACAGGATATGTCGCCGCCATCCAATTGACCGGAAGGTGTTCGCATGATATATAGTGGAGGTGTGAGTTACTGGTCAATGGGAGGTCCCTTACTTTGATGCAATTCGAAACCTGATGGTTTTAGAGGATCTCGTATTAGCCCGTGGGTAGTAAGAATGCTCACCAGAAGGTATATCGGGAGTTTCAGGGACAATCTGAATTGCTTCCGAGACTGACCTCATAGTACGTCTCTGTCAATCCTAAGTAGTGTACCTTATCTTAGGGAAGTAATTGGACTCTAGAGGCATTAGTCTAGTCACAGTAAAGATAGTAAATATTGGATTGGTTCTGGGTAGCGCCTGTGGAAGCCAACACAATAGTACATCTCAGCGGGGGAGCTGAGTATTTAATCAGATATGGTATGTGAATATAGTAGAGACAATTAACTACCATGCTTGTATAAAGACGATAATGCTAATGGGCCAGTGAGTCTGACCAACATATAGTCCTGGTGTTGACAATACAGTTGGCCACTGGGATGTCATCAATTGTAAGAGGTTTACTCTCATGCGGGTGTATTGGAGATATATTGCAGAAACTACTTCTGGTTCATGGGCTTAACTATGTCTGAGCTATCTGACATCTCCGAAGGTTTATTCTACCGGAGAGGGTGTCTAGGATAATCCTGAGCTGAGCAGGATGCTTGTGAGAGGTCAGGGCAGTGATGGGGTATTACTTGGCTCTATATATATATCCACTACATATAAGCGAAGAACACCCTACCCTCATAACCATCTCTTCTCGAGAAGAACTTGAATGGAGTAACGCTTTAAGGCTTAAGGATATTAAGTTTTACTATTTGATTCTTTACTTTGAACTTTATGTTTGTCTTTATTCTACTTTGAGACTTTGGTATGGTCGCAACCTTAGAATCCATCTTCCTAGAGAGTACTCCTGTTACATAGACACTTCTACAGCAGAGAGCCACTTCCTGAGCTTTAATGCGACACCGACGTACCTTATCCCGGCATGGGGCCTGCGTTGAGCCCAATAATCTCCAGAAAACAGAATTGATATCCGTCAAGCGGTTGTGGAGTAATCTACTATTGAGTAAAATTACGCCTTCTTAACACTTAACATACCCTCAACAGAAGTCAGTGATTTCCTAACTTTTGATACCACAGGAACGTACCTTATACCGGTGTGTAGCTGGTGTTGAGCCCAACAATCTCCCGAATACAGAACCAAGATCCGTCCCACGCTTGTGGAGTAATCTGCCATTGAGTAAAATTTCACCTGGTTCTTAATATCCCCCTCCACAGAAGACAGCGATTTCCTCAGTTTTGATGCTACGGGGACGTACCTTACACCTGCGTGTAGCTGACATGAAGCCCAACAACCTCCAGAATACAGATTCATAATCTGTGGACCAGTTTTGGAGTAATCAGCCTTCAAAATCTGAAATCGCCAGGCCTCTAACCTGATGAATAATAGTCAGGTAGAGATTGATCCTACATGAGAGTGTAGCTGGTGTCGAGCCTAGCATGATGCCGGTGTCTGATTTAGGATAGGTATTTTGTTTGGGGAGGAGTCTTCAATGAAGGCCAGGAGGGGGTGGGTGTGAGGAGAGCAAAGTGTTGCGTCACACCATGTTGTGTCCAAGCCTAGGTGCTGAAAAACCACAACAAAGTAGAGACTACCATAGATATCACTCGCTTTCAGACTGGAATGAGCTGGCAGTTTCGCTCTCTGAAAGATAATGTTCTGACAATAGAACTGTAGAGTATCTTTAGTGGTGCAAAATTAAAATTAAGAGTTCAGTAGCGGCAATCTCACCTAGTGCTCACACTAACCCAATTATTATTGCCAAGGCTACCCCCTTTCCAGGTATATGTAAATGGGAGCAAAGCGATTGGCTACTCTGGATATTGAGTGAGTAATAAATCAGGAGGTGCAATAGTGTTGTGAGCACTATCCGGAGGCACACGAGGTAAGATTGTCTAGCTACTAGCGTTCAGAGGTAAGTCTGGATGGCAACTGTGTCTCCTGACACACCTGACGCAACCGAGTATCCTACTCTACCTCAGGGCGCACTTAGCGTCAGGGGCGCGAACTCACCATAACTTGTATCCTGACGCAACAGCGGCGCATCTGATGAACAGTAATTTTTTGCTGATCTAGATGTGGGTAATCAATAGATTGCACTCTACCTCATTATCTGTTTCCGCAGTGGGAAGCTTTCTCCCTCTCATCGGCATTATAGTCACTTACTGCTGAAGGCTTGCCTCTGTTAAGTGGGTCTGCTCCTTACCTCTTGTTAACCCAGTGGTAACTAGGCAGCGCTGATCCTCCCCCACCTCATTCAAATACTGTGCACCTGACTCTCACAGCTCACTCTGCACTTGACTACAATCTGGCTATTACTCTTTGCTGAGCTATTTGCTGAGCTATTTGCTAAGCTGTTTGCTGGGCTGCTAGCCGAGCTGCCAGCCTAGGTGCTGGCTGAGTATCGAGTATGATTGGTATATGCACCGAGCCAACCACTTGGGGAGTGTTTTGTGGGGCAGGTATTCCTTGTATGTGCGCTGGAATGACACCTATGATGAATTGTCCTTGCCCTTATGCTTGGTTAACTGGCAGTTGAGGCTGAGCAAGTACTCCTAGTTCTTACACCGGAATGACACCTCAACCTACTTGCTCTTTCATTTGCACTGGTTGGTCAATAGCTGGTTGAGGTTGAGCACGTCCCCTTAGTTCTTGTACTAGAATAACACTCAGAACGCCTTACCTATTCACTTGCGGTTGAGTAATCAGTGGTTGAGGTAGAGCAGGTACTGCTAGTCTTTGTGCCAGAATAACACCCAGAATGACTACTCCATTCGCTTGCCGTTGTTTAATTTGTAGTTGAGGTTGAGCAGGTACTCCTAGTTCTTGTGCCAGAATGACACCCAGAATGAGTTGTTCATCCCCTTGCAGTTGCTTAATAGCAGAGAGAGTGTTTTGGACAGTCAGAGCTGGGTTCAGATCAGCCATAGCAAGACCCCATTGAGCTGGAGTGCTCGTATATTACAGCAGCTAGTGAACAATCATCTCCGTGGCAGGGACTCCTCCTTGGCCCAGTTGAGGGACTGGCTGGCCCTTAGCCACACACTAAAGGTGCCTGTTCATTGTAATTATCCACTTATTCATAAAATTTTTAACAAATTTGATGACTACCTCATTGGCCTCCTGCATACAAGCCAATTTATTTGTGGCTGATGTTGTCATATTTGATCGCAAACTAAGCACAATCTCCTCATTCCTGCAATAATTTGCTTGAATTCTCTGATAGCCAAATTAGTGATTGACTTAAAGTTCCTTGTTACAAGCTGATCTTTTACAATTTACCGCCATTCTCTCAACACTACCACACCTGCATTATTCTTTGCAACACCCATGGCTCCTTTAAGGTCAGTAATTCACTAATCTACAGGATTAGGGCATCCTGCGCTAACCACCCCTATGAGAGAAGTAGGTGGAAAGTTGGTATATCTGCTCCACTGAAGTCAGTTGTGTAACTTGATTCTTCATGTAGACATAATATACATGGATGATATTGTTGGCCATATCGGTTGATTCTTGGTGTATATAGATATGAGTATTCAAAATAGTAGAGCTGAAAATGGAGGTTCTGAATAGGAGATGATATTTGCTATGAAGTCCCTTCTATCATACTCAATTGACTTTAGACATACAGTTTCTGGACATTCTACAGGGTTTGAAAGAATGACACTGTATGTTTAAGATTAGCTGAGAATAGGTAAATCTGATACTCAAGAACATTATCCAATACAACTTGAATAAAGAATGATATGCCCCTTTGTTCAGCAAGGTCTCTGATCATGAAAGAAACTATAGATGACGCCATATAACATCTCCTCTAAACCCAATAGATAAAGAGTTTCTCTTGGAAGCGTCTGAGCTCTTTGATCTTGTTTGTGATCCACATGCATTGGGCTCAATACTAAACAAAGCACTACTGGTACCCTACAATCTAGACAAAGCCCACTACATAAACTGAGCTGACTCCCACCATACCTAGTAATTGTCTATTCTGCCAACAAAATACATCTAGTCAGGTGTAAATAGGAACACCTGTGAACAAGACATGTAAATTTAGATATCATTCTTGTGTTCACCGTACCATATACCGTTCCCAACAGCGAAGCGGGACGGCTCTTAAAAGCGGGACACTATAACAGATGAGTAAAAAAGGTGACAACTTGATTAATTCTGAACCAAATACAATGAAAAAATGACAAATTGATAGAGAACAAGTAGGAGCACCAGTATGGGCCAGGAGGGAGAAAAAAAAAGAAAATAGAGAAAGAAAACCAGGAAAAACAAGAAAATTGAGAGAAAAAATAACAAGAAAGAAAGAAAAACAATTCAAGGCTTAGGATCCCGTAAGACCATGCGGAAAGGAGCTGTAGGTAACCTACAGTTTGTAGAAGTAGCGAGGGGGACAACAAAAGGTAGTTGTCGAATGCGTTGGGGTGGTGGAGTAGATAAAGTTGATGAGAATTTGGTGGTATCACTGCCACTGATGAGAGTGATACTTTCTGGAGAGGAGGAGGAGTGAATTGTTGCAGAGTAGGGGACAGCGAAGGTAACATCAGGAAAATGTCGGAGGGGCGTCCTCGGAGGTCCTAAACGCTCCTGGTCCACCAATGGGCGTTTTGGTCCCCGTGGTCCTCCTGGTCCACTCTGATCCGCCCTGATCCAAAAATCTGAAACTTTTACAGAAAATGTGGACCACGGTGGACCACGGGGTACCAGGGTGCACCATGGGGACCATAACCCCCCTTGGTGGACCAGGAGGGCCGTATACATTTTGCTGATGAACTCGAGGTCGGCGGACACGGGGAGTGTGAATTGAATTAGTTTTACTACTTTTTAATCGTTGTAGAGGGTGTTGTTCAGCTTTCCGGCGTGCCTTTTCCAAGTCCTGCTTATCACATATTTGATAAAGACGGAGTGCCTCAGCACCATCAATGTCTTGGGCAGTAGTCAGGCAACATCTGTCAGCCTTTGGGGGAACTGAAATTGCTTTTTGTCAGTCTATTCAATGAATCCCTTCAGCTATTGGAAGATTGGCTTGAGCTACAGCCCCAAGCTCATCTAACCGTGATATGAGTTTGCAAAGGTCCTCTGGTGAGACTTTTCCAGAGGTAACTGCCTCTGAGCATGCCTTCTTTACTCAAGACTAAAATATGCCTTTGTGAATTCCTCCTCCTTGGTGCCGAGAGAAGTCATCCACTCCAAGTTCATAAAGGTGCTGCAATGGGCTAAATACTACAACATCGAACGGTTGTAGTAAATGAGTAGAATCAAGGGGAAGGCATAGGAGAATAATATTGTTTTCTAAGCAGAATCTACAGAAATCCCAGTTGATGTGCGGGAAGTGACTATCAAGAATAATAAGCCGTTTTCGGTTAGGGGTTGTGGGAAGATAAGCAAATTTGATAAATTGCCGGGAGATATATTTATAACCAAGAGTGTCATCAGTCCACCCCTTATTCGAGTAGGCTAATAGCATATTAGGATTATCAAGGCCTGTATACCATCCCATTGAATGCCCTGCTTTGGCTTTAAAATTCAAAAATGGAGCTATTGAAGAACCATTCCCGCAAATAGTCTCTCAGTCGGTAATTAGCTCCCATTGTCCATCGTGTGTAACCCTCGGATTCTTTCTTGCCACTCTAGTTATGACCTTACTTTTGGCAGACATTCATCAGCAAAAAATTACTGTGCGTCAGATGCGCCGCTCTTGCGTCAGGATACATGGTATGGAGAGTGTGCGTCCCTGACGCTAGGTGCGCCCTGAGGTAGAGTGCGATACTTGCTTGCGCCAGGATACTTGCTTGCGCCAGGTGCGTCAGGAGACACAGTTGCCATCCTCACTTACCTCTGAACGCTAGTGGCTACACAACCTTACCTCCTGTGCCTCCGAATACTGCCCACAACCCTATCTCACCTCCTGATTTATTACTCACTCACTCAATATCCAGAGTACCCTATCGCTTTGCTCCTATCTCTCATACCAGGAAAGGGGGTAGCCTTGGTAATAATAATTGGATTAGTGTGGGCGCTAGGTGAGATTGCCGCTACTCAACTCTTAATTTTAATTTTGCACCACTAACTTGAAAGATACTCTCCAGCTCTATATTCAGAACTTGATCTTTCAGAGAGCGAAAATGTGAACTCACTCCAGTCTGAAAGGAGGGTGTGTGATATCCATGGCAGTTTTTACTTTGTTGTGGTTTCTCGGCACTTTGGCATGGACGCGACGCGATCTGACTCCATACTTTGCTCTCCTCACACCTGCCCCCTCCTGCCAGTGGCCTTCACAGAAGACTCTTCCCCAACCATAATTCCTATCCTGGATCTGACACCTGCATCATGCTGCGCTCGACGCCAGCTACACCCTCATATAGGATTCATCCCTACGTGACTATTATTCATGAAGTTAGAGGGCTGGCGATTTCAGACTTCGAAGGCTGATTACTCCATAATCGTTCGACTAACTTTGATTCTGTTTGCTGGAGGTTGTTGGGCTTCACATCAGCTACACGCTAGTATAAGGTACGTCCCTTTGGCATCAAAGCTCAGGAAATCGCTGTCTTCTGTTGAGTGGGGTATTAGGACCCTCGCGAACTCTTACTCAATGGCAGATTACTTCACAACCGCTGGACGGATCTTGATTCTGTATTCTGGAGATTGTTGGGCTCGACGCCAGCTACACACCAGTATAAGGTACGTCCCTGTCGCATCAATACCCAGGACATCGCTGACTTCTGTAGTGGGTATGTTTAGTGTCCAGCTGGCGGAATTTTACTCGATAGCAGATTACTCCACCCCCGCTTGACGGATTTCAATTCCTTTTCCTGGAGATTGTTGGGCTCAACGCCAGCTACACGCCGGTATAAGGTACGTCTGTGTCGCATTAAAACTCAGGAAATCGCTGACTTCTGTGGAGGGTATGTAAAGTGTCAAGCTGGCGGAATTTTACTCGATGGCAGATTACTACACAAGGCTGGACGGATCTTGATTCTCTTTTCTGGAGATTGTTGGGCTCGACGCCAGCTACACGCCAGTATAAGGTATGTCTGTGTCGCATTAAAACTCAGGGAGTGGTTCTCTGCTGTAGAAGTGTCTAGCTGGCGGAATTTTACTTGACAGCAGATTACTCCACAACCGCTCCACGGTTCTTGATTCAGATTTCTGGAGGTTGTTGGGCTCGACGCCAGCTACACACCAGTATAAGGTGCGTCCCTGTGGTATTAAAACTCAGGAAATCGCTGACTTCTGTGGAGAGTGTGTTAAATATCAAGCTGGTGGAATTTTACTCGATAGCAGATTACTCCACAACAGGTGGACCGATTTCAATTCTGTTTTATGGACATTGTTGGGCTCAACACCAGCTACCCGCCGGTATAAGGTACTTCTGTTTCGCATTAGAACTCAGGAATTAGATGACATCTGTGGAGGGTGTGTTAAGTGTTAAGCTGGCGGAATTTTACTCGATGGCAGATTACTCCACAACCTCTTGACGGATCTTGATTCTGTGTTATGGAGATTGTTGAGCTCGACGCCAGCTACACGCCAGTATAAGGTACATCTCTGTGGCATCAATACTCAGGAAATTGATAACTTCTGTGGAGGGTATGTTAAGTATTAAGCTAGAGGAATTTTACTCGATGGCAGATTACTCCACAACCGCTGGACGGATTTCAATTCTGTTTTATGGATATTGTTGGTCTCGACGCCAGCTACACGCCAGTATAAGGCTTATCCCTACGCGGTGAATATTCATGATGTTACTGATCCAACCAGGCACTCCGGAGTGCTCGGGAGTGACACTGCCCAGGAGAGCCAGAACTATAGAAAGATGACCCCTGTCTTTAGATCACTTAGCTAGACTAGTAGAATTAGAAATATCCTAGAAGACTGCTTAAAGAGCCTGAGACCTTTTTACTCTGCCAGTACTGTGACTTAGGTCAGGAGCGGGTAAAGGGGGTATCCTTGACTCTATCTCCTGAAGATGCAGTGTTGCACCAGGTGCGTTCATGAAGATTAAGTGTTGCACCAGGTGCGTTCAGGAAGATTTAGTGTTGCGCCAGGTGCTTTCAGGAAGATTAAGTCTTGGGCCAGGTGCGTTCTTGAAGATTAAGGGTTGCGCCAGGTGCGCCCTGAGTTAGGAAGCGGTAGTGGTTGCGTCCTGATTTGCGATTGACGTTATGAGTGCTAGGTGCGCCAGACGCACAGGGCGCTCTGGGCGCTAAGTATTATATTTGCTGATACCTATATATCCTGTGAACAGCTTCCGGTCAGTTGGATGGTGGCGACCTATATGGTATTCTGGAGCTCCTCCAATCCTTTGAATTTCTATGGAGTCTCTCCACTACCTATATGTTAGCCATATGCACACTGTCCTAAGATCAGGGCCAGAAGGGGTGTTGGCCACTCAAGTCGAGTTACCAACTGAACCTGACCCCTTCTGTAGCCATATCAAGGCCCACTAAACTTAAGGTACCAGCGGCACTAGTGACATCTAATCCCGGACTCCCTCAGGGAGTTTCTTACAATGTTCCGGTATGACTCCCGCGATCCAGGTAGGGTCATAGGATCTCAACGTAGGGTAACTGAGACCTGAAGGTAGAGTTACATGATTTTCAAGGTAAGATAACTTTACCCTGTCATTGTCAAAATCCTAGTTGAAGTCCACGCCACCCCCCGGAAGGTTTCCGCGGAGACCCGTGTATCCTTCCCTTTGTTTACTTGAGTCTAGTAGAATAACCTCTCCGAAATGTTACTCTATCTAACAAGCTCATTTTCGCTACTTGGGTTACCCTGTCTTGCCCTGAGGCAAGCAGCTGCTGAAGTTCGCTTGTAGACATCTAGGTACTGATCCTAGTCTACTTTGTATACTGTGTATACCGGACCTTCCTTACTGTAGTTACCCTCTGGTATACCTACTGGGCATGTAAGGTGGTTACTTGGAGCTACCTTTCTCAAGGGTCGTTACAAAGACCTGATACGAGCGGTACACATCTTCATTCAAGAACTTACGCTGTGCTTTACCGTGTTCCGGATGGAAGCAACCCAGCAGGAAGCGAGAAAGACCAGGCTTGAAAGGTTTGTGTGTTCTGGGAGGATAAGAAAGGAAAATAAAGAGACTAATCCTTTGACAAACTTACCTTTATGAGGTAGAAATGGTGTTATCTTCTCAACTATGACTAATTTCTTTTCCTTTCAGACGAGCGAGCCTTTGATAAAACTACCCAGAGTGACAAGGTTACTATTGGGAAGTGAGAACTGAGATAAAGAGTCAAAAGCTTCGACTTAACGGTAAGTTATTCCATAGATATCAATCAGTATCACTTACTAAAGGCCTGAGAATGGCTGATTTCTAACATTATGAAAGATAGATGAGACTTACCGGCACGGTTGGTGTGAAATGTGATTGAGACTGTATGATTGCGGAAAAGAATTAATGGCTGTATATAAAGATATCATTGAAAAGAGAACAGTTGCCTTTGGAGGTCAAAGAAGGACGATGAGAAGCTGTAGGATGAATGGAGGTAATAAAGAAGTAGAAGAAATGGAAAAGGCGTGGGTAGAGAGGATCTATATAAGAAGGAATAACGTACTATTCAAGTTGTCCACACGTGACCATCCTCCTGCGCACAGCCTTAGTGGACCCCTCTCCTCTCGTCCCTCCGCAAGGCCTACCATGCGGCCAACAGACAGGCCCACAAGGCCAGGGTGATAGATGACCCCTTCCCCCTTGCAGAGGCCAGAGCCGCCAGACTTGCTTACTTCAAGGCAATCCAAAAAGCCAAGAAGAAGCACTGGGACTCCTTCCTCATGTCCACCAATGCAAAAACGGTCTGGCATGCTAGACGTGCCCTGGCTGGAACCCCTCCTGACAAGTTCCCCTCTTTCCCGGACGCCCACTCCCCGGACCAGATCAACGAATCCCTCCTCGACGACTTGTTCCCCCCTTGCCCCGCTGTTAGGGGTAGCCGATAGTGGGACTATAATATCGGCCTAGGCCTGGGTGGGTATCTTCGGAGATTTGTCTAAGAAGGCTCGTAGGTAACTATCTCTCGTGAGAGGTAAAAAAGTAAAAGATAATTGCATAAGAATAGGATTTGTAGCGTAATAACTTTTTATATTGATAAGATCTCTTCTCCGGTGCTTGATGATTTCTTGTAGCAAGGGAGGCACTTCGATATTTATATTCCGCGTCTGAGTGTTCGCGGGCTAACTAATAACTACTAACTGAAAAGTGCGAACACTCTCTGACCCTGACAACTGTTCGACTACTTGCTTACCATTATGAAGACATACACTATTCATCTAATCATGAGGGTGTGTCATTCTCCTCAACGATAGGTGTGCAGAGTTCTCGTAACCCAATAGGTGCTAGCGTTATAACTTTCTTCACCGAGCCATGTAAGGAGTGGCCAACTCCTTGGTCGTCAGACAATTTCAATGCGTATGAGTTCTTAGGCTGCATGCGCATCAGGTTTCGGGATGACTCTTGCTTGCAATCGCACCTATAGCTAATTGCGCGCAATGCCTCTCCCTTACTGACTAGCTCTGAGTGGGACCGTTGATCTCCACTATGCGTACTAGTGTCTATTTTCCTTATGGAAAGATTTCGCCTAAGCGTCCACTCTTTTGTTTCCTCAGCTTTCTTAACTTTGAAGGCCTATAACTTTATGCGACGTTGACCGATCTGGTTCGAACCACTTGCATAATTTTCGCTAGATTCTCTTCTCATATATCCTGCGAACAGCAGCCGGTCGGACGGACGGCCGCGACGTATATGGTGTTATTGCGAGTGGTCCCTGAAGGGACCTTCTGGAGTGCGAGTGCAACTACCACTGGTGCGGCAACGAACGTAGTGTTCCAACGTCAGGGCCGCAGGGGTGTGATGGCCGTATTTTTGAGGTCTGTGCACAGGGGTCTGTGCGCTTCGGAGGTCTGTGCGCTGGATTCCAGTATTTCATACATGAGCTTTCAATGTGCCTAACACGAGCTCCCTCCTTAAGGTTTCGCCTCGAATACCTTTTATTTATATAACTAAATCCAATTTATTCCAACTTCCTTTTTGAACTCGTAGTAGCAGGGTAAAAAACCTCCTGCGTTTGCTTGTCCACATGAGGAAAACCTTTCCTAATTCATTCAACTTCGGCCAGTCCCGGCATATCCGGGTTCTGCCTATGAAAACGTTCCATCATCTCCTGAGCGTGTGTTAACCCTTCCGGGGGTTCCCAAGTATTTTCATCCTCTGCACATCCCTTCCATTTTACAAAATACCGGAGTTCCTTGAACGTTCGGTTTCGTCTTCCCACCTTTCTAGTATAAGTGATTATCTCACTTTTAACTATTCTTTCCACTTCCCATTCGAGGTCTCCTTCAACATCCTCAGGTTCTCTAGGTGGTTGTTCCCTGGCCTCCCGTATTGAGGTTCGGTAGGGTTCTAGTAACGATATATGGAACACAGGATGTATTTTCCATCGTGGGGAGATCTCGAGTTTGAAGGCTCGGTTGCTCTTCTTAACTTCCAACACTTTGAATGGTCCATGAAGCTTCGGGCTTAGTTTCTTTGTTGGTCGCTTAGTTCGTATGTTTTTTGCATTTAGCATAACTAAGTCCCCAACTTTAATGTCCGGCTGTTTTTTTGCTTTCCGGTCATAGAATCGGCCCATATCTTCGCGAGTTTTCTCCAATGCCGTTTTGGCCCATTGGTGTATATTCTGCATCCAGTGTGCATAGAGTTCTGCTACTGGATTCTGAGCTTCCCGTTCCTTCATCCATTCCGTTTGCGGGTGGAATCCATAGTTTGCGTAGAAGGGGGATAACCCATGGGCGGTTGTAGTGGAGTTGTTGTACGCATGTTCCGCTAGTGGTAACAGCTGATACCAATCGTCCTGATCGTAGTTGACGAAGTTCCGTAAGTAACCTTCCAGGGTTTGGTTGGTTCTTTCAGTTTGTCCATCAGTCTGCGGGTGATAAGCTGTTGACATTTTGCGTTTAATGCCTAGCGATTTGCACAAGGATTCCCAAAATTCCCCCGAGAACTTAGCGTCCATATCTGATATTATCTCGGAGGGAAGCCCACGAAGTTTCCAAACTTCTCGTAAGAAGGTATCTGCCACGTCCTTGGCCGTTGCGCTTTCTCCTAAGCCTATGAAATGGGCCATTTTGGTGAATCGGTCCACTACCACCATGATCTGGGTATGTCCCTGGGATTCTGGTAGGTGGGTAATGAAGTCCGTGGAGATGGATGTCCATGCGGCGAAAGGAACTTGCAGTGGTTGTAATAATCCGTACTTTGCATGCCGTGGTGACTTATTGTGTTAACATTCGTCGCATGACCGTACGTAATCGTTAATGCAAGGGGTTAGTCCTTTCCAGTAGAAGTCCCGAGTGACAATTTCGATCGTTTTTTCTTGCCCGAAATGTCCCGCTACTCGTGAGTCATGGCATCCTTTGGCAATTGAGGTTTATAGGGCTTCGTTGTCTGGAATGTACAAGCGGTGCTTATAGTAGAGCAGCCCTTGTGTTTTGTGCCAGTTCTTGGGCGGTTCTTTCCCTTCGGCCTCCAATCTGTCCAGTTCCTTCCGTCGGCTCACCCATTCCTCATCCTTTTCTCCTGCTACCAACACCTCCGTGATGAAGTCTGTGTTGAACGTCTTCATTTCTACCTGAGATAGAATAGCGTTTGACATCATTACATGTTCCTGCGTTAACCGTGGGTGACTCCCCATGTCTTCGATATCGAAGTATTCATTGTCTCTTTTTTCCGCTTGTAGAAAACATACCATGGGTGGCGAGTCTAATATTTCGATGGTTCGCTTAGGAGAGAGATCGGTACTTCCGAATCCTTTATCCGATCGTTCTGTCTCCTGAAGGTTGTCTACCTCCATCATGTCTGATGTGTCAATTTTCTCTATTATGAGTTGCGCTATTCGGTCACCTGGTTGAATCCGACAATCAGCCCCACTGTGGTTTACCATAATGACTTTTACCTCTCCTGTGTAGTCTGCGTCAATTACGCCTCCATTTATTGCGATGCCCCTTTTGCTGGCCAGTCCGCTCCGCGGAGCAATTCTTGCATAGGTGCCTTTTGGTAGCCCGATCGCTATTCCAGTCTCTGCTAATATCTGACCCTGGGCTGGTATTGTAAATTCCTGAGTTGTGTATAGGTCGTGGCCCGCTGCTAGCCTCGATCCTTTGGTTGGAAGTTTAGCTTTTGCGGAGAGTCGTTTTACCCTAATCACGTCCCAATTTGGTTGTTCAATTCCTGAAACGTATCCTTCGTCTTCCTCTTCAGTATAAATGAGTGCTAATTCGAAGTGCTCGGGTTTTAGAATAGACTGCTCGCTATGCTTAGCTCCCTCCTCAGGACGGTACTCCGGCCGTCGGCTTAGAGCATCCGGTTTTCCTCCTCTTGTCCCAGGTCTGTAAATGATTCTGAAATTATAATCTGCCAACCTTTGCGCCCACCTTATCTGCCTCTGGCTCCAAACCTTGGTAGTTAGGAAATTTTGCAAGTTTTGATGGTCAGTATAAACAGTTATTGGCTTATCCGATCCCACCAAATAATGTCGCCATTCTTTGAAAGCTTCCAAGATAGCGAGTAATTCCTTGTCGTGAATCTCATAGTTGCGTTCCGCGTCGTTCAATTTTCTGGAATGGAAGGCTACCGGATGTAGTCTTTTCTCCTTAAATTGTGATAACACGCAACCAAGTGCAAAGTCGCTTGCGTCGGTTTCTACTACTGATTCTCGATCTGGGTAAAAATGCTCCAAGATTGGTGCCGTGGCAAACCGCTTTTCAGCTCTTCGAAGGCGGCATCCTGTTTTGGCCCCCAATAGAATTTACTTTTTTCTCCTTGGTGGTTTCCAATTCCTGATTGATTCCACTTTTCATTCGCTCATTGTGACGCCATTGGTTGCGACGATGTAGCCTAGGAATTCTACCGATTCCACATGAAAGACTGATTTTGTGATTTATATTGCCAATCGGTGTTCCTGTAGTTTATCCAGGACCTTTCTTACTAGTTCCTCATGTTCTTCCACCGACTTGGAATAGATTAGAATGTCGTCCAAGTAAACTACTACTCCATGATCGAGAAATTCCCGGAGGATTTTGTTCATCATGGCTTGGAAAGTCGCAGGTGCATTAACCAGTCCGAACGGCATTACTTTGTATTCAAAGTGCCCGTATCTGGTTCGAAACGCTGTTTTCCATTCATCCCCTTCGCGTATTCTCAACAAATGGTAACCGTCTTTTAGATCCAATTTGGTGAATATCTTTGCCCCTGCTACTCGATCTTTTAGTTCTCCCATTAATGGTAGGGGGTACTTATTTAAGATCGTTAATTTATTAAGGTTCCGATAATCCACACAGAGACGTAGTTTCCCATCTGGCTTTGGAACAAAAAGGATCGGTGCACCTGCTGGAGACTGACTGTGGGTGCTCTTCCCCTGTTTTAGCATTTCTTTTAGGTACTGGTCTAACAAGTCTAACTGATATGCTGACATAGGGTAGATGGGTCCCCAGGGTGGTTCAGCGCCTGGCTTGAGGTCAATCGCATGATCGAATGTTCGTCGGCCTGCTAATGTTTCTGCCGTTGAAGTGAGGAATTGCTCCTTGTATTTCTCATATGGTTGTGGTAGCATGTCCAGGAGTACTTGATTAGGATCGTCTACTTGCTTTATTCTTCCACAGTATTGGGCTTCTTCGTAGTAAGTTACGGTTTCGTCCCATTCAAACATCCCTCCTATTCCTTCATCTTCGACGTGTCCTTGACAACAATGCTCGTTGAATGCCCACTTCTTTGGGTCTGCAATATTTGTGATAGGGTGTTCCTTATGCCACCATCCAAACGGGATGATTAAATCATATTTGCCTGCCGCCGCTACTTCGCAAGATATATCTGAACGGTGGCCATTGTTTCCTATCTCTAGGAGTAAGGGATGGGTGAAGTGTTTACCGCCTGAGGGGTTAATTTCCCCATCAAAGGCTAGAATAGGTAGTGTATTTTGTCGTGTTTCGTACGGTATGTTGAAGTGTTCAACTAAGTCTTTATTGATCAAAAATATATTGGATCCTGAGTCTAAAAGTACTCGGATGCGAATTCGTTTTCCTGCAGCTTCAATATATGCAGGTCCTTCCGGACAGTTGTAATGTACTGGTTTGGGGATTTGGGATTGTATACGTTTGCCCGTGGGCAGTGTGGCCATGTTTTTTCGTTTCGTCATTGTTGAGCGTAGGTATTTGGGGTTTGTTACCACGCCCGCGTAGTTTCGACTCTTGAAGTCTCCTCAG
>QOVD01002815.1:0-13543 GCA_003521225.1 Tuber microsphaerosporum | reverse complement strand
AAAAAAAAAAAAAAAAAGAAAGTTCTCGTACATCCTCCATTCCTCTTACAACCGAAATTTTTGAAACTAAACCTCTGGGTGACGTGTCACATGTTGACAATTTGGGTGGTGTGGTCCGCTTTTTGCCAGGTCACGATGGCTTCAAGTGCGGGGTAGTGACAGAGAAAGGCGATTTTTTGAATGAAAAGGGCCTAGGAGTAGGACTTTTCTATACTCTGATGCTAAGATGGTGATGGTAGATGGCTCCCATTGCAAGAGTCATAGATCATGGAGCCGTACAAGCTTTGGTTTTGAAGTTTACCTCTTCGGAGGTGATGCGAGGGTTTAGTTTGGGCTTTGTTGTGTTGTGTTGAGAGACCGGGGACAAACTAGTCATTATTGACGCCGCGAATCCATATGAACTCGACAAACACATCGGATGGGAAAGAGTTAGTTTTGGGGGGTTTTGAGGTTTAGGCATCCGAGCGGGGATGGGGAAGCTGGAAGGTGAAGCAGTTGGGTCTTAATAATGCTGCAGCCATACGCTACGCGACCGTTCCGATCTATCCTCCCGATAGATGACCATTGTACTGCAAGCGTTATACGCCCTTGTGTAGGCTTTGGTACTAAAAGTTACCGGTGCCTTTTGTATACACTCTAGTCTTTAGTGGTGCAAGGGGGCGAGGCGTCAGAGGTTTGGAAACAGTGAACCTGACAATAGTGGATCCGGAAGGTGGATATTTAAAATGGGCAGACAGACTGAATGCTAAGAAAGCCCGATAGTGTTATTAGCTGATGAATGTTTATGTAGTTAATATACCGAAAAGTTTGATAAAAAAAAAAAAAAAAAAAAAAGTTCTCCTACGGTCACCGGCAACAGAACCACCATAACGATCTTTACCAGCCACCACAAAAAAAAAAAGATATGAACTTCATTAAAAAATAGATAATAGTAGAAATAGAAAATATCAATTTAATAATGCTACCATTTTGTATGACCTCCATTTGCATCCAGCAGAGCCTGAAGTCTCTCAGGCATCCTCTCAATCCACTCATCCAATGTCTCTTGGGGAATCAGATCCCACTCCTCCTTTGCTGTCTGAAATAATTCAGCAGCATTATGAGGCCTTCTTTCAAGCTTAGAGAATCGCTTTCTGAGGACCCTTTTGAGAAGTGCCCAGACATTCTCAATTGGATGAGATCTGGTGAGTTGGGAGGCCAAAGCAATCTTTGATATCCACACTCCTCCTCCAATTTCTTATTTTCCAGCCCATCATGCCATGAAGCATTGTCAGCAGCCATATGGATAGTTTCAGGGGGTCTATCTATCCCTTCTATGAAGGGGATAAGGTATGGCTGGTGGATCTCAGTTGCATATTGGTGGGAGTTGAGGCCAAGTCTGTCCCTTTTGCTGGTCCTGTCTTCCTCAGTCCTCTTCCTCACAAGAATTAACTCTGTCCTTCCTCCATGCATAATTGCAGCATAGACCCCAATACTAGTGCGCCCTGACTTAAAGCTTGGCTTTAAGTTTTTTTCTTCCAGCTCTTCACCAGGTCTAAGTCTAACCTTTCTGCCCACTGGATTTGGATCATATTCAATAGTGGCTTCATCAACAAAAACCACCCACTTCCAAGCTCTTGTCCAATTCATTCTCTTTCTTGCAAATGCCTTTTTCTTCTCTTTCTGTCCTTTCCTCCAAAATGGCTTTTTTCTAGGTATCTTGAGCTTAAAACCAGCTTCCCCAGAGATCTTGTTTATAGTATCTTTCCCAAAACCAACATTAGCCTTCAGGGTAATGTCCCTTAGGGATAAATGATGCTCAGTATCAATAATATCAAGAACTATCTTCTTTTTGGCCTTAGTAATCTTGGTTGGTCTGCCAGCTCTGGGAGCATCATGGGTGTTGCCATCATGATTTTTGGCTCTTTTTATCACTGTAGAAACTTTTGACTTTGGGAGTTTCATCAGCTTAGAAATTTTATCAAACCCCATTTTTTTTTTTTGTTTTTTTTTTATATCAAGTGTATTTGTTTTACAACTACCGAGGTACAAAAACCACATGCATCATCAGATATGGCCGAAAAAACCCTCACGATCCAACCTGGCGCCAGTGGAAAAAGCCATCATCCCAAGACCCTCTGGTACGGGCCCAACCGCACGATCTCGCAGACAAGAGAGAAAAACAACATTGGCTGGCCGAAGCGGACGACAAAGTAAATCCCCAAAACCCTACAAGCAGGAAACAACAGGAAAACCACTTGCCATCAACTCCTACCCCCTGACCAAAAGAATACTGCCTGCGCAGCGAAACAAGGAATGAAACGTCTAACCAATACAAATGAAAGGAAAGACAAACAAGAACAACCCATGAGAAAGAAAACCCAACCGAGACATAGAGTAAACACCTACACTAACGATCCCAGAAAGGGGCCGGCCATCACCCTCGAGTCGAAAACGAGGGGCAATCAAAACACGAAAGAAGCCAGCAGAAATTACATCGTACCAAGGCTGAAAGTCATTCAAGGAGGCGGTGCAATACCATGAACAGTCATAGCCGAGGAATGCGACTGTGGGCAGTCACGGGGGTGAGTGGAGCCACCAGGCAGAGAGGATGCCAGCCGAAAGAATGATCCAAGCCGTCCGTGTAAGCGAAGACGAGGGAGGAACAAGGGGGTGGCTGTAACCAGGCCATGGGACGAGACGATAGGGCGAGGAGAGGGGGTGGAAGGCAAACAACTCGCTAGAAACAAGCGACAAACAGGCCATGCTCGAGTGATTTCGGACCGAGAGGACGATAGCGAGTACCGCGAAGTTACTGACCGAAGCTTTCCCGAGCGAGGGACAAGCCATAGAACCAAGGGCGTACTTTCACCAAGGTCCGGACACCGTAATGCCGACCGTAAACGTAGAAAGGAGTAAAGCCGACCGAGACGATCACTAAGCGAGGCTTGCGACCGCGGGACGAGGGGGTGGGCGAGCAGAGCCTTCAAACAACTTCTAGGACCACACTTTCTCAAGGCGAGGCCATAGTAAAAGAGGAAGAAGGTAGTGTCGTCACCCTCCTAGGCAGCGAGGCCATCACAGGAGAGGAGAGGGAGGGGGTGGTGTTGACGATGATTTCTCATGGTGTTGAGATTTCAATCGCCGGAGGTGGAGAGGAGATCGTTCGTATTTTATCATACCCCATATCAGTGTGTTTATATAGGGCATAAATTTCTTGATTTCTGTCTTCGCGTGCTCTTCAGGTATGTGGTGGGGCCATGGTTGAAGGGGATGTTTGGGTGATGTGGCAAAATGCGGTTGCTACGGACCGTACAAGAACTTCTTTTTTTTTTTTTTTTTTTTCATCAAGGCTTTTGATTAACGCTATCTACCTATACCAGCGATATACTAAGAGGTTTTCTGTACCATTTAGTCTGTCTACCTCTATCATCAAACTCCAGCCAAGCTTCTCCAGAGCCTACATCCGCGCCATATCCTCACAGCTACTGATCACCACGCTACTTATAAACCTAGCCCTCAAGGTCATACGAGGTGAGACTAGACCAGCAAACCAATGAGACACATTCCAGCTCGAGGATCCACTAGCCGTAACCACCAAGGAAGAGAACCACCTCCACCTCTAAAACACTTGCCACCGGTAGCATACCCTCCACCTGTGGTTTTACAGCCAATGATGATGACCACCACCACCCGCGCTCCCCCTTATAACTTAACTACCACTCCCAAACGTGCACTATGAGTTACGGAACTTGCAATGGGTCCCGTCCCCCATCCCACATCCGTTTCAACCCCGCCAAGGTAATACCTTTCTTTAGCCAATCATTTTGCTTAGTCACGCCTGGCCCTGCGACATAACAACACCGCCACACCTGGCAGCGCCACACCCCCACCAGCTACATCACCCAACCAATGCCACCCCCCGGATTCCCTAGCCTCCACCAGCCACAACCCCTCTTTTCCAAACTTTTTCCACTGCCTTATACAACATAGGCTCGAAAACGGAACTCATACGGCGAAGGAAGACCGCAAAGATGTCTAGCAAGTCGGGATACAAAAGTAAACCTGTTAGCCAAGATGACAACCGAGTTAAATATCAAGGAAGAGATAAAAAAGTATCGATTCCGAGATGAAAATTAAAACCATCGAAATCGAATTAAAGACTTGAAGCCATCGTGAGATAGGCCTAAGGATCCCCATTGGTCAGAACCCGGAATGTGACGTGTCATAAGAGGTGGGACTGTTGTTGTAAGAGCAATCGTGAATGTACGAGAACTTATTAGACGGGAGTGTACACGAGGCCCTCTCATCGAAATGATTGCGTTTGAATGGTAGCGTATCGGAACTCAGTACCGCATTGCGTTTCCGTAGGGTTATTTATCGCGCTGTGTATCCTCTCGCTACCGTAGACCACAACTTGTGATAATATAGGTGCCGACACCCCATAGCAGGGTTCCCACGTCTCGTAGGCAAGGATAAAAACGTGCGGCACGGAGGCGATATTGCTGTGCTATGATAATTTAGCTTCTCCTCACCTCCCTACCGGAATAAGCCCTAATAAGGTAAGTAACATGGCCGATTGGTCCCTATGGTACCGGTATTGGCCAATTGTTTGCTATCCACTCCCGGCCGTTCGGGATGCTGGTGTCTGGTGGGTATTTGCAGCTAGGAAGAGTAGTGCTCGAGTAGATGTACGAAATAAGCATAGTGCAGATCGAAATTACGGTTGTTTGAGCTGTTCGTCGGTGGTTTTATTTGCCCTTTGCTATAACACCCGCATTGGGCGGGTAGGAGAAGCGTCATACAGGGGAATACCGTATTGAGGGAGGGGAATATCATACCTGTCCTAGTAAACACCCCACACAGGCCGGCAAAGGGCAAACATTAGGAATGGAGACTGGTCTACTGCAAAACTTAGACAAAGAGACAGAGGCTGAGGGAACTTAAATATTATCCATAGATCAGCAAGCCAGTGTCCAAGCTTTTGACGGCTCTCAAGGTCCGTACTCTCCCATGATTGCGCCAACTGAAACACCCGTTGGCAAGGAGTTTTCCCCACAACAGGCCTCCGACGAACATCAAACCACCGTGCCCTCTTCGTCGCTAAGAACCAGGAGACACAAGCACTCTACAAGCACAGTACTGGCACTAGTATCCAGTATGACCTGTGTCAAGACACCAAACAAGCCAATATCTTGTAGTATGCACATCTGAAAACTGATGTAGAAGCCACCAGCTCCCTGCTTTCGTTGTATCCGAGAGGAAGTCTTTCTTCTGTCCTGGGGCGTTGCCGTGGCTGCCAACTAGACATAGCCTATCACACAATACTGTCCTATAAGACGAATAATCCATCGAAGGCACCCCGGAGAATTCGGATTAAATATTTCTGGACCTTGCCTCGATACGCCATCTCCTCGCCCCCATCGGTGCATTGAACCTTATCTTCTAGGAATCTCCTTGTTCACGGCCCCAGGGGCCTAAGCTCCCATCCCAGTTTCTCATGTGAACCGAATCCAAGGATTCTTTTTATATTGGGGGATTTTGAAATCCCATCTACGGAGAATCCGGGAGGGAAGGAAGGAAAGGGTTGCCACAAAGATTTATCCCCCATGCTTCGGAGAAATTAGATTACTCTAAGAGCTTGAACTTGATCCCTTCGGCTGTGAGGAAGAGAGCATAATTGAAACCTGATGGATTTATGCAAGGAGATGGTTGGGATAGAGTACCGGTAGTACGGAGAAGTAATAGATAAGTAGATACTGTACCTGCACCATACTGCTATGGTAAAATATCCTGGTTTGGCAATGGCCACTTGAGACAAAAGGGATGATGAATGGTGGGCGAGTGAGTACGATGCAAGGTGGTGTTCTAGAAAGATTGATATAGCAGGACATGAGAGGCGGGGAAAGTGGGGCAAGAGAAATCTGGCGCTTCAATCTACCATCCATCTTCTGTAGCTGGGGTTTCAGATTGTGGGCAAAAAACAAAGAAGCAAGAGGAAAGTTGCAATGGCTATACTTTCCCATCCCCACTGGCCAGTGCCTAAGTGCTTTCTATTTTCGCTGCTCTACTGGTGATAGATCCCCTAGCCTCGGGCAATTGGTCAAAGAGTCTCCGCTCCTATCCGAGGAACTTGCCGAAGAGATCGGCCCTAAAACGGGATGTCGGGGCACAAATGTCCATATTGGATGGCGATACCCGTGGACACGATTGCCGTCATGTGAAGATGCAGTGCAATCGACGGACGACGCAATCGGCACGTGGAAAGGGAAGCCCGTGAGTTCCTTCCCCCCTGCTGCAACTGATGATCGAACTTCTGGAGGAGGAGGCAATTTTGAGTGATCGATGGATACAAAGGGCGGACCCGGGATTCCCTAGAGGTCAGGTCAAGTTAAAGTGGAGCGAGAGGAAAAAGAAATGACTTTGAGTGAAAATTTGGGGGATGGTGAAATATCACCATCCTGTACTCGAGTAGAGGAAGAGGATGGGGATAGGAGATCACTCTTATTTGGAGATTGGCCTATGATACCGTATGGCGCTCACTTTGCTATATTGAGCAAGGACAGAATTTTGTAGATCACCGCTCTGTGCGTGCCGCATGCTGAAGGTTACAATGACACATCTCCCATAACCGTGAAAACTGAGAATCTCTCTAGGACGTTGGAGTTATCTATCCTGTAATAGTAAGATCGACTTGTTTCTCCCCCAATCCAAAGGGGGAAACCCTGGACATCCCAGCATCATTCTCACTATTCCAGTTTTTATGGTATGGGTTGTCAACGGCATTCAGTCCGGGGTTGAAAGGCAGCTGCGTGAGAGCTAAAGGACTTTAGTGTGTGTAACTCCTTTTTTGTATGCAAAGCTGAGCTCGAAAACGTCCCTTTCCGCTCCTGGGCTGAAGGACCCTAACATCACCCTGCGGCCATCAGATTCATGGCCTAGACAATCGAAAGCAAGCCCAAGACATTCCACATGAGTCGGGGCCTAACCCCTAGATTTTGGCTGCGTTTCGAATCACTTAGGTTGAAATGCGGGGAATTTTCCATAAGCACCGACGCCGCTCCTAATCCCATTACGTTAAGCCACGAGGGATTCCTAAATAACTCCGCACCTCAGGCCTAGATGTACGATAAGTGGACCTAGTGGACCTACACGGGGACATTATGTCTGAAGAAGATCAAGGTACAGTGCACGCCCATACTACAAGACAAGGAGTGAAGGTGCGTCATTATGGAAGAGAGTTTCCCAGATTCTCACTATCATAACTTGACGCCTAGGGACATGCGCACGGCGATCAACAATACGATATACGATCCCATAACCGCGCCGTTATCGCACCGCAAGTCAGTTGGAAGGACAAAGTTTGCTACCGGACGCAGCCAATTATGATACCGCAATGAGCGTCCACCCCAACCATCTGCACGAATCAGATGGAAGAAATGACTTCTCACGGCGGAAGGGTTTTGGTTAGTTGGTTGGATGCAGAGTTTTTAGAGGGCGACACGCCAGGCCTTTGGGTACCGCAGACTACGATCCGGTAGTTGGTTCACCCTTGAAGTTATTCTGCCAATTGAATTTATTTATCTGCGTTCCGCGGAGTTTTCCTGGATCCTGATCTTTGCAAACCGGGGATTCAACAAAACAGCACTCCCTTTTCCTTTTCCCTCCTACCGGCATCTACTATCCCCATTATTTTGCTTTTTTCCTTTTCGATTCTCCCTCCAGCAAGGAAGTGAAGGGAACAGAAGGGCCAATCCCTGCATGTAGGCGCCAGGGGTTAGCAAAGACAGCCGCCAAACGGGAGCATGGAAGGACAAACGCGTTCTCTCTCTTTGCATGGTGGCAATCACAATCCCAGTTGCAAGGGGAGATTTCATCACACCGATGACCCAAGGGAGAGTTTGCACTTTGGGGGTGGGCTCTTAGGGTGATGAGGCGAAGCGACATGAGAATGGAAATGCAGCTCGCAATGCGATTGGGAAGATATCAGAAAGTGAAGAAAAAGATGGCAAGAAAGAGCACACGAGAGAACACAGCCTGCCCCTGTCACTCCGGCCGAGAATGTTACCGGTACTCGTGCTGCCAGTGCATCTCTCTGCATCTGTGCATCTTCGCCAAAAGTCTTTCTCCAGGGGGGGTGACCTGCCCCCTGCCATCCAAGCATTCGGAGATGGCAGAATGGGAGGATGTCCCTCCCCCCAGATTGTGTCTGTCCCTGTTCCTGCCTTCCCAAGTTCCCAGCCCTTCGGAATACAGTAGGGATCCCATTGTGCGGGCGAAAATGATTGGAAAGAAACCACAGAGACCCCCGAAAAGGTTGCCTCTGCCCTATTTCTTCGCTACAAGTGATTGGACTCGCTCGTACCGGTAGTCTGTTGTTTCAAGTCCTCCATTCTTCCGTTGCTTTTTACATACATTCACTTTCTACGTCGTGTTGCTCTTTAATAGACGGTCGATCGTCGCTGCTGGCCCTAACTGCACGAGTACCGGTACAAACATTGTAGAGATTCTATGATAACAAGTTAGACAGTGTCTAGAGCCTCTCTGTTCCCGTGTCTCTCTCCCGTTCAGACTATTCTCACTCGCCTCCATCAACCCCCCCTCCCCTCTTCATTAATTCTCCTAAAAAGGTGCTGGATCCCACGCGCCAATTGAAGCTAAGAATTGCTTTGCCCGACTGAAAAAAAAAATTATCCCTACAGCTGGGCTTCCGCGCCTTCTTCTCCTGTCCCTTCTTCCATCGTGGCTTTCCTGGTGAAAATTCCAATATAATCGAAACTTTCCGCTTCTTACTCTATTTGCCGAGCTCCCCCTTCCATCTATTATTTCGCTTCTCCCCAACCAGACTTGCCCCCCCCCTGAGAAAATCTAACCTGGTAGCCTTGGAGGGCATGGTTCATTGCGATATTGCTACGAAAATAAAATAAAACGATAACGACGCCTACGGCTGCGGTACTAGTACTTTGCTTGGAAATTTCCTCTTGCACTTCTTCGTTTCTACACCGCCATACACGGCGAGATCATGTCGCTGAATGGACTAGATTCCCCGCAATTAACTGAGGCTTTTGACAAGGCATGTGCTGAGCCTGGTGGATGGTATGTTTGTTCTTTTTTAACCTTTCGAGATAAGACATAAAAGTTAGAAATAGCTTTTGGATTTCTTGACTTGCAGGCTTTACTCACGTAAGGTATCTTTTTCGCAGGTTCTGGATCAAATATACTTCACGGGATGATGTCGAATTCCTGTGTCGCGGGAGCAACGGGTCGGAGGAGATGAGAGAAGCTGCTGCAAAAGAGCCTAACGATTCACCATTATACGGATTCATACGATTCAGGCGGAGAAATATTTTAATCAAGTACATTCCCGAAGAAACATCAAGGGTATTGAAGGGTGAGTTTCGTCCCAGGTAATGGTGCGTTGATCTTGGGGCTAATAAATTTGATTTGGTCGCATAGCTCGATCAACAGTGCACTTCCAATCTATTGTGGAACGGTTCAACCCGCACGACACTGAAATTACAATCACTTGTCCCAAGGAGCTTCGTGACCATGCACTGACCTCAGCATGTTCTACCCATACCGCCACTGCTTCCATCTCCTCCTCAAATAGCTCTCTCCGACAACGTCGATTGACAGACATAGCCGAATCCACCGACGAAGAAGAGCCATTAAAAGTACCAATTAGCCCCGGGTCACTGGTGCCTTTAGGGAGGACGGGTGAGAAGGGGAAAGGGAACCAAGGATTAGCTGTAGTCATTACAACCCATGATCCTAAGTCACCCGAGGGGGGCCCTGGATCACCCGTGTTTCTTGACGAAGACGGAGACCATTTAATTTCGCCGCGATCCTCTACATTCCCTGGGGGCGAAGAGCTCAGACGAAAATCAACCAATTCAATAAGACCCTCTCCTACAGATATCTACGAGTATCCGTACACGCCAAAAGTCAGACTTGGCCCTCGCCCACACGTCGAGTCGCAGAAGAGGCCCCATACCTCCAGCGAGCGATCGAAGACTTTCCCTAGTCCAGGAGAAGAAATCCGACCGGTAGCATCAGTACCAAAATCAGTTCAGATTGCACCAAGGAAGTCAAGCACCTCATCGGCCGGAACCAAGTCATTGACTTCCGAATCTGTGAAATCCATTCCTATTTCACCGACCCCGGGGATCCCGCAGGGTCTCCCGTCTCCAGTAGCGTCACCACCCCCAACAATTCTCCCCCCCCCATCACCGCCGCAACCTGAAGGTCCCCCAGTTCTAAGCCCCGAAAAACAACGGTTGATGAAAGCTTTACAACTCCGCAGACAAACAATGATGCCCGAAGCGAAGGAACACGTCAAACTTGATGACGACACACCTCCGGAAGATCCACTGGTAAATATCAAGGAAAAGGACGAAGCAAAATCTGTCGAGAGCGAGTTCGAAGAGGACATCGCTTCCAACAAATCGATGATCGAGCGGAAACCTATCGAGGCCTCGCAAGGGTCAATTCAGGATTCCAGGGGGTTGGACACAGGCACTGATCAGGGGGGAATTAACATCAACATAGGGGCAGGGGAACAGGGGTCCCAGCCAACAGAAGCCGAAAACACGGAACATCGCATTCGTCGGTCTGAAGGGGCGAGTTCAGTAACTGAAGAGCAACAAGCCGAAAGTACGAAAGTCCGAGGAGAACCTGAATCCGATGTCGAAACAGAATCTGACCAGTCAGTGGAAGTGTCTATAGCAGAATCGAGGCCGATCTCTGTGAAACCCGTACAACAGCCTCTTCCCAATCTCGTCAAGAGCATCTACCACACCTCCCAAACAACACCCAAACCCACTTCCCCGATCGCAGCTCCGAGCCAAACCGTTCCTAAAGTTCTCAAGAGAGCCGAACGACCTCAGCCCGAGCGAGTACCGCCCACTGAAATTCCTGTCATTGAGACTGCTAGATCGGTCTCTGCTCCATTCCTCAAGAGTGCACGTGAAACAACCAAACCTGTCGTAGTACGGAAGGTCAATGTCGGTGGCGGCGGGAGTGTTCTCCAGCGAATTCGACAGTTGGAAATGCTCTCGGTGAGTGAGGGGGGAACCGCGGCTCCTTCGATCTCTCCTCCAAGGAGTCGAAATACTTCACCCACTCCGGCTTTTCCACCGCGCCCAGTTAGTGTGCACAGCAATCCTCCCATTCGTACATTGTCAACCCCCCCTCCTCAATATCGCGCGTCCACCTCGTATATTTCGCCCACTAGGATTCAGGCAGCACCTGCTCCTGAATTACCTCCTCAGGACGCTGCATCTTCCATTCCACCAAAGCTAAGCTCTCTGCCTAAGATAGAGATCATTGAACGAAACAATCGGCCAGAGCTACAGGTCACGACAACTATCACCAGAGATGAGGGCCCTATTGCACCCTCCCCAGCTAGCCCGCCCAAAGTAGTGGATGCTCCCCGAAATAGCCCCAAAGAACGAGATAACTCTTCGCCTTTATTGGACCCTAGCCCAACACGCCGAAGCAGCGTTGATATTGGGTCTACACATTCACAAAACTCTTCTCGCCGACCGAGTGTTGATAGGCTCACCCCATCAAGATCTTCAAGTTCAAAGGACTTGAAGAATTTGCCAGAAGGCCGCCCAAGCTCTACTTCAAGCAAGAAGAGCAAGCATGCAAAGAGCCGACGGAGCTCCTCTAGCTCATCGGGATCTAGTCACCGGCCTAACAAGTCCCCAACTACTCCTAAATCGCCTAAGTCATCGAGTGGGTTTTTGAGGAGGATGAGCTCATCTCTATCAAAGAAGACCAAGGAGGTGGCTGCCGAAGTTATATCGGCTGCTGCACCGGCCCCAGCCCCAGCCCCAGCACCTGTTCCTGAACCGGCCCAATCAGCTCGCAAGACTTATCTTTTGGCTGGGTGGATCAATGTTCAGTTACCTGATACGATGGTACGTTTTCTTTAGGCACTTTCAACCAGAATGAAGAGTTAACTTGTGTTACCCCAAATAGCTATGGAGACGACGATGTATGAAAATAAATTCGGATGGGTGGCTGTTCCTCTCCCTGACGGATGATGAGGTATGTTTCTATCTTCAGTTCTGTAATATCACCCTCTAACATTTCATAGAATTCTCCTCAAACTAGGAAATATCACATCCCCAGCGAGATCCGTACAGTGGACCTGCCAGACGTGGATGAGCAAGAGCTCCCTCACAGTGTTAGACTTTTCTTAGAGGAAGGTGGAACACTCCAGTGCGCCTGCCAGAATGGCAGTGAGCAGAAGGAGGTTTTGGGAGGTATGCTGTCCCCACAACCCACGATTTATTGTTGATACTAACTTGGGGATTAGTAATCCGTGGCTGCATCGTTTGAAAACGATTTTTGTTCCTTACTTCTGTTCTCATTACAGGGCTGGCTCAGACATGGTCCCTGACAGTTGTTTTACATTATTAAATTTTAGTTCTCCGAATATCACTTTTTCCAATTATTGTTTATAAACAAATGGTCGGATACCACAATGCCCTGTGGACGTTCCATCATGCACTTGTATTCTTTTTGTCTCAGGGCCAGTCATCGCACAGAAACTCTTTTCTTACTTTCCATCGCCGTCCTACATTCTCTTCTCATATATCTTCATGGCGGAGTGGGGGATTGCGGGGGCTTTTCTCTATAATGTCCAACTTTTGCTTTTACTCTTTATACCTTTTTTATTCGGAACTTCACTGGGGAGTGGCTTTTCCTTTGGGCGTAATCTTTATTATGCCCCTTCTTTTCCTTTCCCCGATTCATGTGTGCGATATTACTTAATACAGTACAGTACCTACTTTCTCGCCCACTTTCTTTTCCTTTTTTCTTATATCTACTTTTATTCATACCTCCGTATCACCCAACCGGCTAGATATGGGGGGGGATAGAAGTGGGAATGGGAATGTGAAGGGTGGTTGGGGGTGTTCCATTTTGTGTATTATTATAGATTACACTTTAATTAGTCTTGTCGGTCTAGTTGGGCTACAATAGGGATATCGAATTATCCGTCCGGCGCATGATACTGTACGGTACTCGAGTACAAAGCACTATACATTTCGTCTTACATTCTACCGCTCTTTTTCGCTATTTGTTTGTCACTCTGTTCTCGACAAAAGTTTTGGTTTCACCATTTCATCTTCCTGTCCTTTATTTAATTTTCCTTGCTTAAAAATACACACTGTGTAAGTAGAGTCTAGCAGAGTCTAGCCAGAATTTGACCACTAAGCTCTTTTTCTTTTTCTTTTCCCCTTTTTAAGTCATTACAGCAGTAAGTTAATTAATTGGCTGCATAGAGAGTGAGCGAAGGCGAACGAGCAATGCTAGCAAACATGCGGGTCAATCTGATCGACAACAGGGCTTCATCCACCACCATTCTCAAAACAGCCCCCCCTTCAAAAAAAATTCAAAAATTCAAAAACTCAAAAACTCAAAAACCACTTCCTACCAGCTGCCGGCATTCCACCGCACCAAAACATTTTAAGTCCCCCCATCCCATCCCATCTCTTCCCTTCCCATCTCGCCAATCTTCACCCCACCACCACCACCACCAATGTCCCAACCC
>QOVD01002812.1:29349-42318 GCA_003521225.1 Tuber microsphaerosporum | reverse complement strand
AAAAAAAAAAAAAAAAAAAAACACCGCAAGGCATTTCCCAACGAAGTCAGGGTCCTTGGGGCCAGTCACATGAATATCTACTATAGATGAAGATTTATTGGCTCTCATCTGGTCAGATGTAAGCCATCAGGGTTGTTGCACCAAGGCCAGTTCCGTATTGTAGGTTGTGAGCTCAGATGCTATCGTAGCAAGGGAGGGGGAAGTGGGGATACAATGGACTAGCAATTGCATCGTTGGAGAGTCTAGTTGAACTGTGGAGGTGCCAGGAATAAGATGAATGAAGCTGCCAACTTTGCTACTGACTGAGCTGGCTCTAATTGTATTCATAGTGGGAGTAAGGGTTATATTGTTTCTCTTGATGGAAACTGTTTGTATGTGGGTGCCATCCAGGGCTCGGTTAATGTCATCCCTCAGGTCCTGCATGGTTGTTTCAAGAGATGCCCCTTTCTGTTTGATCTTCAGGTATCGCTCTCTGGCTGTAGGGCCCTTCTTTGGTTGCAAGGGTTTGGTAGTGGTATTTGGCTTGGTTGCCGCAAATGCTTTCTTGCCTGTTTGGGTGTTCCTCAGGCTCCTCTTGCTTTGTCTTGCCACTGTTGACCACAGGGGAGGTTTAACAAAAGGGTTGGTGTCAAGAGGAGGAGGAGGGGGGCGGTTGTAGTCTGGCTTCCTGGTAGGCTCAGGGTCATGTGTCTCAGGTTGAGGCAGTGGAATTGGAGTGGGTGTGGCAGGGTGTGGGGCAGTATTTTTGAGTGTTTCCATCTCCTCTGTAAGGGCATCGATAGTTTCTGTGAGTATATCGAGTGCTGACCTATAGTCTCCATGGATCATATGAAAAATCTTCATTATGATATGAGTTTGTGGGATGTAACTGGGGTTAATTTTGTCATCTTCGCTTATCTGGTGAATTAGGTTCGAAAAATACAAAGTCAACAGGTGAACTGTGCCACTGTCATCAAATGATAGGAGTATTGAGAGGGTGGAGCTTCTAGGACGCTTAAGCGAGTGGAGGCCCTGAGGCAAAACAATTGGGGATAAGGTTGGGTTGCCATCCTCAATCATAGAGGGTCTTGCACCAGTGGTTGGGGCTAGGTTCTTTTCTTTCTTTTTCTTTGAAGGGCTAGCTAGGGTGTATTTGTGTAACCTGACGGAACACACTACGCAAAAAGTTTGGAATAATTATGTGATGTTGAAAAAAGTGCAATTTGCACTTAAGAGTAAAATAGAGTGGAAGAAGCGTGAAGACCAGCAAAACAAATCCTGGTATTCTTGTACTGTACTAGGGTACAAGGGTAAGTCTGGCGCGGTTCCACAGAATATCTTGGTTTATTTCCTACTCTGGAAGTGTGCCCGACTTTTTTCCCCCTCACAAAATGTGCCAAGAAAACGGGTTTGTATGGTGGAAAACCAAAGTTACCGTATGGAGCGCGCCCGACTTTTAGCACCCCCCGAATACAGTACCGGTACTCGTACAATCTATGCATGCAAATTAAGTTATGGTGCTAATCAACGAAAAAATAAATCATACTAAAACCTAAAGCTTGTTGCACCATAACTTAGTTTATGTGTAATTAAAGGCTATCAAAATTCCCCAAGCTCACAAATTAACCTCGCAATCATGTTTGGAGCAGTATGGACAGCAAGATTTTAGTGGATACCATACACCCTTGAGTCAGGTTTGGCACTTTCTTTCTTACTTTTTTTTGCGCCTCCAGATGCAGGGAGCCTTTTGCGGCGTGTTTTTTTTAGATTGAGCCCCATCATTCAAGTTTCTGCTCGAGTGCAGGAATGAAAGTCTTGGCATGAAGAGGGATCTTAAAACAACACCACCAATATCGTACCTATCCCCACTCAAGCACTTATGCTCGGCAATGGTGGCAACAAGACTTGCCAAACCTAAAAATGCGCAGCTAGAAGAACCTGTGCGAGACACCAGAATGTCTTAAGTTGGGAATTGTGGCACCCCTGGACTAGCGAACAGGTTATTCAGGCCTCTGTATCAGCGACAACGATGGACCATGGAGTTGTAGGCCACTAACTTATTCACAGGGCAGAGTTGAGCTTAGACACTTAAGGTAGAAATTCCCATACAAAGTATCCAGCTTCTTGCTAGCCGCACGAGTAGTCTTAGATAGGGCAACCAACATCTCCGGTTCACCTCTTGGTAAATTGTAGAAAGCTGTAGTCGACGTATCAGAACGCCGGTGCCAACAACTAGGAAGCTTAACGTAAGTCTAATAATACACTAGAGGTGATGGCCGTCCTAGCTAAGACCCTATAGTGCAAGTTTCAATAATATTTTAGGCTAACTTACCCCAGCATGAGGAAGGGAAATTCCACCTGCAAAAATGAGATAACTTATCTTCACATTCAACAAAAAGGCTTATATCTTGTTACACCATACAGCAGAAACCACGATAGTTAGACCTCTCCCGTCCTTCCCCCTCTAGGGGATCAGCGCTACCCCGCTACTAAAATCTAAGACGTATCATATTCCTCCCCCTCACCCACTATTTCCCCTCCATTTTACCTCTAATACTCCCTACAAGCCCTTCCCCCTCCCCTGCTTCTCCTCTCAAGTGAATCTATGCCTCAGTTGTCTGAGTTGCTTGAGGCCTTTGCTCGGCGATGCAGGCTCTGTAGATCCTTTCACGTTTTGAGAATATGGATATAATTCCTTTTGTTCCAGAGTTCTTCTCACTTACCTACCGAGAAGACCTCCCGGGTACTCTCCCACCCCCACCCCCCTTTGAGACGGGAAAGAGCACAGGGAATGGAAACACGGACGAAGGGATAGATAGATGTGTGGTAATCGGTGGAAGGATCTACAAGTTACAGGCATTTAGAACCCGAACATTTGAGTCCAAATTTTGTATGGGCGGTCAGATATGCACAGACAATTTGCTATACGAATATTTTATCCCCGTATTTGGATTCTATATGCCAGTAACTTGTAATAGAGTAATCCGATTGTGGTATGTCATGTTGGATGGAAATAATTTCGGCTGCTCACCGCATACATATATTCCCAGTCTCGCAGAACAAGAAACGCAACTACCACTACCTGAGACCGATGGTTGCTCCATTGATGTTCCACCATTATTAGCTTCCTACCACCTCATACCCGACCCTGCATAACTAATGCGACAACCTCAAACACGGCTTCACCTACAATGAAACTCAACTACTGATGATAGCCGATTCCCAGTCTTACCCTCGGTAATGGACTCTACTACCTCAGAAGTGTCTGGGAGAAGCAAGCGAAAGAAATGATTTGTGGCATATTTATTTTGTTCCTTCCTTGCCTTTTCGCGTTTCTTCCGCTCGTTCTTTTTAATCGCCTTTTCCCAATCTCTGACCATTTTTTCGTAATCTTTCACGCTCTTCTCCCATACTTTCATTGCCTTTGCAGCAGCTTTCTCAGCGGCTTTACGCACGGTTGGGTCTGGGATTTTCGAGTAGTCGAATTCGGTTAGTCTTGGTGGCGGTGGTGAGACTACTGGGGGTGCCGGCGCAGGAGTGGTGGAATAAGTAGGGATCGAAGGGGGAGCATGATCGGGCATCAGGGGTTCAGACTTTTCCATCCGGGTTGCGACTATAGGCACAGGAGCAGATCTCCTTTGTTTGCCCTACATTTCGTAGGCCGCCCCATTATCGGGTACCGGATCTGTATCCAGATGTGTCATTGCCCCACCTCCAGAGGAGATAGTGCTTGTGCGAAGATTCCTGGCGTGTGATTTAGGGGTGAGCGGGTCAACTTCAAGATGAATCTCCAGAGTCATTTCCTGCAGTGTGCTACTGCCTATACCTAGGACTCCCGCATCTGCAAGGTCAAATGAGTGCTCCGGGTGCACTGCTGCCGATGCCGGGATCCTTAGAGTGTCCCGTGGAGGATGTGTAGTAGTTTACCAAACGTACCCGCGCTGTTTTGCGGTCCGGAGTGTGCTCGCCAGTCTCAAGCTTCCGAATTGCATTGTAGCGATTAATCAAACCCGGGGGATCAACCAAGCAGCAGCTATTTTATTGGTTTAGTGGTTTCGGGAAGAGGGCAGTAAGAATAGGGGACGAACTCGAACTCAAGATACGACATCAAGTACCAGTATCGGTAGCTTGACTTCAGTTCAGAAGAAACAAACCAATAGACGAACACGAAACAAAGATGTCGAAAGGCTTGGCACAAGGTTTGCCAACCTAGAAATGCGGCTGACACGACCACATCCTATCCTATTGGCTCGCTTAGCTCAAGCCTCTTCGATCTCCCGGACGCCAATCGGTGGCCACAGATTAAGATACTCTTACCCAATAAGTTACCAGCATGACAACAACCTGCTTGCGGTCTTGGGGGTACTTGTACTTTTATCCACCGTGATCTGTGTCGGGCTTGGCGGAGCTCTGAGCACACTGACTGGCTGGACAAAGGTGGGATAAGGCAGCATCGTGTGCGCTAATTTAAATGCTTCCACCGATTCAAGCTTGTTTCACGGTGTGGTGAAGCAGGGTAGTGGGGGGTGGTTCCCCACCGTAAGGTACCCCAAGGTGCCAGCTCAGATGTATAGTAGTCTATAAGAAACGGGGAACTGTGTTCTGTCAGGCGCCGCACTAGAACTGCACGTGAGTTCCCTTTGGTTGTATGATACCGGTACCGGGATTGAGTCTTCCAACACCACGAGACAAGCCCCAATGCTGCACTCCTCAGACAAGAATAGCATACCACATCGCACCCAGCATCTTACTTAGCTCAAGTACGCTTTCCAGACATTTTCTAGAAACAAGCCAGCTAATGATGCCTGTGATATAGTTAAACCGATGCCTCAACTTTGTTACTCAAAATGCACCGGTACTAACAGCCCGCATCACAACCGAGGCCATGGTTGGTAGCCCCGATAGCCTGATGCGGCCCTAGGGCCTTTGGTTTCTAGCCCATGTCGTGCTGTCTCCGCCTTCAATTATTCCCTGGGTACTGAGGGGTTATCTCACGGACTTCTGGAACATGTATGCTTCACCGTTGTGGGTCGACATCTGGCCCTGTCCTTACTCGCATGGTCCTTGCCCTCGGTTATAATTTTGGTGATCAGACAAATTCAATTCTGTGTGTAGTGCTAATCCCACTCACTTCATTACTACAGTAGTTGTAACAATTTTGTTTTTCCTAACTTGTGCTCTCCGACCTAGCTTTAACCGGTGGGGATCTATAGAGGACATTTTCTGGGCAGGGGATTCTTGGCTGACGGTACGGTACATTAGAGACCATGTACCGTTTCTAGGCCATATAGTACATACGGGGGTTCACTTGTAATTTTATTACTTGAATTTAGTTTACAGTTCTGCGGAAACAAATAGTGCTGGAAAAGTTAAAAGCACAAGAAAGCAAAAGATCGAACATGCGCAGAAGTCTCTTACTAGCTTCAGGATGTGGTTTCTCTGCGACAAGGAACAAGCCCAAATCCCGCCCATAAGGGCAGAGAAGGAGAGAGAAGAAAAGGAAGTCAGGTTCGCATTTGTACAACCAGGTATCCGGACATTTTATCTCGGGACCTCTCGTATATCGCTCAGCCAAAACCCATTCCACAACTCCACCCTTGGGGTACTACCTAATCAATTACCTGCTATGAGTAGCCATAGAGTCTAAATTCTGCGTGATGGTACCTCTGAATTTCTGCTTTGCCTCAGTAAGCTTGGAATGAATAGATTCCCTCTGGGCATTGCTTAAATGGTGCCCAGGTTGTGAGCCTTCGAACATCCGGGCCGCAACCTTGGCACGATTAGCGCTGATAATTGGCCGGTAAAAAGGCACGGGAAAGCTGGTTGGATGACTGAATTTGAGACATCTACGAGTGAGGGGTTGTGACGGCAAGACAGGTATTTTTTCAGCAAGTATCGTATATACAAAAACCATTACGATATATTACTGCAAGGTTTCTCGCGGACTTTGTTTTCATGCTAACTGTGAATACCCAACTGCAGTTCGATTCCGACTTCCTCACAGCAAACCTTTCTCCTAGATCTCCTCTTGTCAGAACCACTTCTCTCTATCTTGGCCCTCCTGGACAACTCCGTACGACTTTATGTGCTCTACGATATGGTGGTGATATTTTCTCTCTCAAGATAATTTTAACGTATTAGTTGTTGGGTATATTTAAGATAGAACTGTGCCACTTACTTCTCCTAAACCCAGCTACGACCGTAGATTAACAGTCTTCGCAAAAAGACTACTACCAACCAGCACTTTAGCCACTCAGCCGAGTGGTTGATAGGCCTGTACCCCCCGGTCTCCATTTAAGGCCTTCATTATCCCTTCGTTCGTATACTGAATTTCACGATATCTTATAACAAAATTTAGAGGAATACCAGGCTTGAAGGGGTATGATTGAGGTGTTCTGATGGGGACTAGGTTAGTATCGTTCGTACCTGTAGACGTCTCTAGCCCGAGCAGATACGGAGATTTCGCAATCAATAATTCGGGGGGGGGGGGGCGGAACGGAGCCGTTGCACCCAAACAGGCCCACTTAAGCTAAAAAAAGAGCTAGTCACTAGGGGCTCGCACACAACTCGTCACCCATCTGTAATCCATATAGGTGGCCAATGAGCACTCACACCCATTCCCTCTATTATAAGCAATCCCCTACAAATATTTCTCGTTCCACGCATCCCACCCTTTTTACCGGCGAAAAAGCTTCCTCTTCGGCTCACATAATACATCGCCCACAAAAGCAATTCCCTCACTGACATATCTGCATTCACATTACCGGTATCTCATGTCTCTGCTTAATAACCCAGATGAAATTGCACACAGCTCAATCAACGGAGGCGGTGAGGTCGGTGCGGCGGGTGGAGGAACTACCCAGTTTGAGATGCAAGCTGCATTAATCCCTGATGAGAGCAAGTTTGAATATGAATCAGCACGAAAGCTTGCGAGGATAGTCGAGAGGACTTTCGATTCCTGGTCCGCAGATCAATATTTCTTATATTTTCACGGAGTTGTCGATCGTGAGTTTGACGTGATCGAGCGGGAATTACGCAGAGTCCAGCTAAGGAATTCGGTACGCTTGACATTCGAGAATGCATTAGATGCAGCAATCATACGCATAACTCCTGGGCCAGAACACTGCAGGGTCGGCATTAACCTCTGCTACGAGATTATTGACAAGATCGCTTCTACTCCTGGGCATAGTCGCCGGTCGGTTGAACCGTTTGGTGCAACACTATTCCAGGTTCCCGGGGTCCGTAGCAAGGAAGGAGATGAGAGCTTTGGACCAAGGACTCGGGTGGGAAGGAGTGAGTGGCTTTCAGTGATGATTGAAGTTGGGTATGCAGGGGGAGAAGATTTCCTTCGCCTAGACGCCCAGTGGTGGCTCATCAACTCTGCCGGTAGAACATGATTCGTGATTCTCGTATTCGTAAACAAGAACCCGCTTGCATTAGGGATTGAATGTTGGAGCATGACTAGATCCGGTGGCCTCGAATCCAGACAGACCTCCGTTTGTGTCCCGACCTGTGTCGACAATTTCAACATTGACTCTTTTGGCAACGTGAAATCACCGCTGGGATCGACTGAGCTCCGGATCCCATATACGTATATCTTTGATCAAGACCAGGGCGGTGCTGAAGATGTCGTTTTCAGCTTTGATGAACTGTCTGAGTTTGCCCTGGAGAGGTATCTGATGATGAAATAGATATAGGTAATTCCTGCTTTTGTCTCTCCAGGCTAAACTCAAAATTTCTTTTCATACTTGGAGTACGGTTTCTATTTACTAATTTGGTTGACTTTTATAAGATGATTTCTGTTCTGGAATTCTGGAGCCCTATTACAATATACTTTCCTCGCTGACTCTTTTCTCCCCATATCTGCTTTCCTCTCACGGCTCGCTTTATTCTTAATCGTGATCGCTTAAAATTTTAGCGTTGGATCTTTACTAATTTCGCTTTTGTCTCTTCATTCTAGTTTTCTTTTGCTGTTAAATCATCAGGTTTCTCTTTTCGTTGGCTGGTCGGTGTTTCTCAGGGAGGGGACGGAGGAGGACGACATCTGCGAGGGGAGGTTCCGGTGGAGGAGGGATCCTGAGGAAGGTCAAATTTGTTTGATCCTAATGGCTATTGTGCCCATCCGTTCATTTGTTTTTATATTTTTTTTGAAACCGTATTAGAAATATATGGCTTATTGCCTACTATCTGTAATTGGTCTCGTGGTGGTGAAGGTGGTTTCCCAAACACCCATGCTCGAAAAAAGGTGTTGTGAAGTGGCGGGATTGTTAGGAGCTTCCTGATAACCTCAGTGGTATGTGAGAAGTGGTATGGACTCATGTAAGGAGATGTGATGACTGGATTGGAATGGAATGAGGAGCGGTATGGATTGGAATGGAATAAGGAGCGGTATGGAATGGAATGGAATGAGGAGTGGTATGGATCTGAATGGATCGACCCGCCACATGGATATCTGAGTAGCGGGGTTTTCTCTAGTATATAGCTGTCACCAAGTTTGGTGATGGAGGAAGTTTAAGGAAAAACAACGGAAAGACATTCCTCTTACAAAAGTACTTTACTATATTCTTCTCTAAACTTCAGATTATACTTCAGGTTATGAGCCCGGCGGCTTCCTGATACTCCTAAGACCTCCAAACCCTTTTGCTACAATAACCTCCTCAACATCAATTCACAAACCTACATACGTTACCGCTAATTGAAAATTTTCAACCAAGCCAATCCACATATTCCAACAGTCAATCCAACCGAAACAATCATTCCCACGATTCTGAATAGTGGGATGTATCGATCAAAGTACGGCGAATTCTCAAAGCTCAACCATTTGAACTACTCTCAATGGCAAAAGCACATGGAAGTCATTCTCCATGTTGAAGATGCTTTTGGAATTACCTTAGGAAACGAAGTCGCCCCACCAGAAAATGAACGTATTCAGCATGCTGAGTTCCGCCGCCGCAAAGGGAAAGCCATCACCTTGATTTTCGAGTCATGTACAACTAGTGCCCAACAGTACCTCAGTGGCTTGACTGATCCAGTAGAGATGTGGACTCTACTCAGTGAGAAGCTAAACTCTGTTGCCTCCAGAGCTGGCCGGATGTCGATTCTCCGTCAGTTTTCCAGAGCGCGTCCAGTCCAAGATAAGCCTATTATGGAATACATATCGACCTTGCTCTACTATAGGGACCAATTGTCTGGCACAGAAGAGCCAATCACAGACTCAGCATTTATATCCCACCTACTAATGACACTCCCCGCATCCTTCGATACCTTTAGCGATATCCTACTTGGTCAGCGGACTGTCGACGAATTAATCCTCAAAGTGAAAGAAACCGAAGAGACTTTGAATGCCCGTCAGCACGATTATCGTAGTACAAATATGAGCAGTACGATTACCAACCCAAGTGCTCTTACAGCTTGGAGTCAAAGCTATCGTGGTGGCTTCCGAGGAAGAGCGGGAAGACGTTTTACTTCCGGAAGGGATAACAGTCGTCTGTCTTGCTGGTATTGTAACAAGAGAGGACACAAGCAAGATGACTGCCAAATAAAGAAGAAAGCGGAGGAAACTTGGATTGGGAGATTCTCAAAACGAAACAAGAGTGGGGATGCAAAGGAGTCGGGAATAGTAGGAGTAGACGCAGCTTATGCCTCAGTGCGAGCCCTAAATGCCCAGGTTGGTCATAGCTCGATAAATGACAACTGGATTATCGACTCTGGAGCATCGCACCATCTCTTTCGAAACCAACGGCTCTTTGAAAAGCTTAAACATCTTCCGAAGCCGGTGATGGTTCACCTAGGAGACAACTCCTCTATTCCAGCTATTGCTATTGGTACAATCCTCTTGCGTCTACCAACCAGGATTGTACCAATTGACGCCTTACTTGTCCCACGTCTAGAGATATCCCTATTATCGGTTGGCCAATTATCGATGAAGCACCAGATTACGTTCAGAGACTCTACCTGCTTGCTAGATAACTGCATTCTGGGAACGCTTTCTGCTGGGGTTTATCGTTTTACTCCCACTAGATCTGGTCCCGTCACAGCCAATACAGCAGTCTTACCTTCTATGGACCTATGGCATCAAAGATTGGGACACCTCAGCCATCAAACTTTGCATACCTTGATACCGCAGTCAGCATACAGTGGTGACCCGAATATGAACACAACGCCTTGCGAAATTTGTGTTAAGTCAAAACACCAAAGAAGGATCGAGAGGAAGCCAGCCACACGCACAACACAACCATTCGAACTGGTTCACTCAGATTTATGCGGCCCAATATCCCCAGAGTCTGCTTCAGGGCTGCGGTATTTCATCTTATATATCGATGATTTCTCCCGTATGAAATGGGTATACTTCCTACGCGGAAAGACAGCTGTCGAAGTTGTATCTGTCTTTCAGGAGTTCAAAGCGCATCTGGAAAAGCGTTTTCCTGAGAATCCTATTGTCAGATTTCGCTGTGACAACGGAAAAGGTGAATACGACAATAGTCTATTTCGCGGGATCTTAAGAGTGTCAGGTATATCCTTTGAACCCTCTCCACCATATACACAACACAAAAATGGAGTCAGCAAGAGAATGATTAGAACGATTGTCACCAAGGCACGAGCGATGATTTTAGACTCACGATATGGTGATGAGATCTGGGCAGAAGCGATAAATACCGCAGTATACCTTCACTCCCGTTCCCCGTCTCGGTCTGTTGGTGGCCTTACCCCTTATGAGAAGCTGTTTGGAAAGAAACCAGAATTGGGACACCTACGTCGCTTTGGCTGTGTAGCCTATAAGCTCATCCCAGAAGCACAAAGACAAGGGAAATTGGGTGAACGCGCAAGGAAATGTGGTTTCCTAGGATACGTGCATGAGACCACCAAGATATGGCGCCTCTGGGATCCTGAGAGCAAGAGAATAGTACAGGCCTCAGACGTCCATTTCGTGGAAACAGAAATTATCGGAGAACGGCAGATTGATAGCGAAGAACTAGGCATACTCAGATCATGTATTCCTGACAACATGCCGCTGGAGGAAGAGGATCTCGATCCTATAGATGCTGATAATTACATTGTCCCCATTATTTCTGCCATTCGCGCACCGAACATGGATGATCAGGCAGCCATTGAGAGTGGCCAGACAAGTCCTAAAGACCTTACTGTTGATCCGGAGAACCAGAAGGAGGCAGCCACTATTAACGAGAGTGGTATAAAACCTGGGAATCCGCCGGTACCAAAGTTGCGCCGGTCAGGCCAACTTGGTTACCAAGCTGAAGCATATAGTGTGCAACTTCAGCCTGCAGCTAATGAGGAAGCTGAGGGTGATCCGACTAGCTACCGGGAAGCCCTTGGTCAAACTCGTTGTGCTAACTGGAAAGACGCAATGGGCGCGGAGTTCCGTTCTCTATTAGAGAACAAAACCTGGACATATTGCTCCAAGGTCCCAGCAAGCGCACAACTGATCGGATGTAAGTGGGTTTATCTACTGAAAACGAATCCTGATGGAAGTCATCGCTTTAAGGCACGATTAGTGATCAAAGAATATGAACAAAGTGATATCGGTGAGACCTTTGCCCCAGTTGCGAAGTTAGTGAGTTTATGCTTGATTTTAGCTCTTTCCACATTAAAAAGATGGGAGGTAGATCACATGGATGTTGTAATGGCATTTTTGAATCCACCAGTTCACAACGATATTTACATGGTTTTGCCAGAGGGCATTGACTGGCTTGATCCAGAAAAACCACCCAGTGTAACAGTTTGCAAGCTAAACAAAGCCCTGTATGGCCTTAAAGAAGCCCCGCGACTTTGGTATTGGCATATCGACAAGTTTCTACTCTCTGTTGCCTTTCGAAAGTCAATTAACGATCCAAATCTGTATCATTCAGTTGACAGCGAGCTCCTACTATTACTATATGTGGATGACTTATTACTTGCTGCGAAAAGCCGCCAGCTAATTGATCATGCAAAGAATCTTCTTTGTTCCCAGTACCGAATGAATGATTTAGGGCCCGCAAGACAATTTCTGGGTTTGGAAATCGAGCGTATGTCAAATGGGAATATTCGGCTTCACCAAAAACGATTCATCAAGAAAGTTCTCCATCGTTTCGACATGCAATACTGTAACGGTGTTCTGACTCCAATGGAGACTGGTCAAAAGTTATTACCCACAAGTGATACAGATAACCTCGTCGAACCACCCGAGTACCAAACCTTAGTGGGTAGCCTAATGTATCTAGCTGTTGGAACTCGTCCAGATATTGCCTTTGCTATTGGAGCATTGAGCAAATTTAATGCGAACCCTACCACCAATCACCTTCTTGCAGTCAAGTGTCTTCTCTGATATCTCCAGCAAACAATTGACCTGGCGCTTGTCTATGAGTCTGGTGATGATTTGATTGGGTATAGCGATTCTGATTTCGCTGGGAATTCAAGCGACCGTAAATCTACATCAGGATATGTCTTCATCCTTGCTGGGGCTGCCATATCTTGGAAGTCGAAAATGCAATCACTAGTGTCCTTATCATCGATGGAAGCTGAGTATGTTGCCTGCTCTGAAGCAACACGGGAAGCTATATGGCTTCGCAGGCTATACCACGAGATTATCAACAACGAATCAAAAGAGAACAAGCCACCACTACAACTACTTCTCTGCGACAGTCAAGGAGCTATTAGTCTTGTCGAAACACCACGATTTAATGACAGAACGAAGCATATCGATGTAAAATATCACTTTGTTCGTGACTCCTATGCTAAAGGCTATATCAACCTTCGTTACATATCAACTACCGAAATGACCGCCGATATTATGACAAAGGCACTCTCACGAGATATACACCAACAACATGTCCGTGGGATGGGTCTACGAGGAGTCAGTTGAAAGGTGGGAGGTTTCACGAGTCAAGACAATTTACTTTCTTTTTCTTCTCCTCAAGTTTCCTTTTTCCTTCTATTATCTTTTACCATGTACGGAACACTCTTTTTCCTAGCCATAGTCATTGGCAGGTTTTT
>QOVD01002812.1:0-29112 GCA_003521225.1 Tuber microsphaerosporum | reverse complement strand
GGTTTTCTCTAGTATATAGCTGTCACCAAGTTTGGTGATGGAGGAAGTTTAAGGAAAAACAACGAAAAGACATTCCTCTTACACAAGTACTTTACTATATTCTTCTCTAAACTTCAGATTATACTTCATTGGCCAAGGCCAATGACACGAGTGATCCCATATGATAACAGGTTGCCTGTCCCTTAGAGTGGCTAAGTTCAGATTGATGCTTCTTAATATCACGTGTAGTATCTATTATATCTTCACAAATCGATCAGTTACACATGAAGGGAATCCAAAAAGGCTATATAAGCGGAGAAGCCTTAGGTCCCGTTATGGCCACTTCCTCCCCCACCCCACCCACTCCAAGGCTCACATGTCGCCAACCCTGTGGCACTGTCTCAAATAATTTAATAATCCTCAGACAAACTTCCGACAGAAGTTCTAGATTCGCTGCGACTACCGGCGTTAGATTAGATTATTGAACGGGTCTTACCGGTGTATCTTTTACTAGTACCGGTATTATAGTAAAATCCCACATCTGTCTGACTCACGCTTAGAGAATACAGTCAGTTCACAAGGCGATCAGTGGTGAAACGGGTGGTTGATGATAAATAGCCACCCTCGCTGACGTATGATACCTACCGGTACGGTAGCCAACTTGATCTGGAGAGTCTGATGCTATCCGGAATTTACAGTTGCTTTTCCCAATCAAGAGAGAGAAATAAAACAATCCTTTTCTCTCTTTTGGTTGGTTCTGCCTTATCCTATTCTTCTATAATACCTCTGCTATCCCACCGATAATCAGCGGACATCATCCTCAGGTGTACGGTCCAGAGCCGAATCCTACCCACCCACCCACCTGGTAGCGGTGCTGTGCTGAGCCGCCCTACAGCCCTAAGTTATTGACGAAAGCTTACTGGTAGGTCTTCAATCTCTCAGTCTCCATAGGTCAAGATTTGGGTTTTTTATTTTTTATTTTTTTATTTTTTTACTTTTTTACTTTTCCTCCATGCCCCTATAATACTTGATGGATTTGCTTAATAGTATTATTATAACTGATTGTGAGGGGAATTGAAACTCCTAGGCTCCTACTGATTTGTGTATGATATGGGTTGATTGTTTCTTGACATCTTAGCCGCTGGGAAAAGGTGGGTATTATATTTCACGTGATATGTGCTACTTGTAGGAAGGGATAGTAATCTTGCTGGCAGGTAAGTTAGATAGATAGGTTTGGACTTTTTTTCGATTTTTTTTCTTTTTTCTTCGCCTTTTATTTTGCCTTGAATGTATCATAGTACATATAGGAGCGGATAAACGTTGATCGTTGATGTATAATCAAAAAATATCTTTCGTGTGTAAAGGGGTAACTCAATGGCAATGGAATATCAGTGATTGGAAAAAAAGAAAAAGAAAGGAAGTATTATAGGTTTGGCCTGAGAAAGGCAGGATTCGGAGGGGGTTACGGGTTATATGGTAGGTAGGCTGGTGCGGCTGGAGCCTTCAAGTATAGGTATCATACGTTGATCAGCGTATAAGAGTATAATATAATGCTTCTCTACATAGCGAGAACCCGGTGCGACGAGCACTGGCTTGCGGAAGGAATTCTTTAAACTATGCCTTAAAGCCACTCAACCTAATAAATGGTGAGTGACCGCTATGCCGGGGACTACGCAGGAAAACATCGCAATAATACGACTTATGATCCCTAGTTTAGGGGATTGTGTCCAAATTTCGAGTTGGGCATCACAGATTTCGGGATGGAACGGAGTTATCCATGACGTCATGGGTTATCATTCGACGTTGGGGCGCAGAGCGCATTTGGCGTTGAGAGCTGTGCGTGGTGGAGCGTAGAGTTATGATACTGTAAGTTAGCTGAGGGCGAGTGATCGTGCAATGTCCCTCACTACCCCTGATTGATCACCTCGGTATCATGCCGTACTGACTTGTGGCCTATGAAGGAAGGAAGGAAGTTCTCCGGCGTGGAATGGGATGAGCGAGGGTGTTTCGCTGGGGGCCTGTGTGAGTCCCTCAGTGAGATAGCGCCTGGGGTCTTAGAACTATGAGATATGATAGAACTTTGAACATGGTTCTTAGATTAGGTTATGCTTGGTCTTTAGGTGATAGGTGGGTATGTAGAAGGGCAGACGTGGTGAGTGGCTCTGCGGGCCTCTGGTAGAGGGTTTGGTTCTTCGGGTTCCGATCTTCACGAGCGTTCATTAAACAACTAGTAGCATAGTTTACCGCCCTACGGATAGGTTGAAAAGAAGGGAAGTCCATAAACAGGTTATTTATCCTTCAGAGGGGGGGAGGGGGGAGAAGGAGCATTCGAGTTCTGGTTGGGCTGAGGCAGCATTGCTGATGGAAGATGTGTTCAAAGTTTCGACCGTTCTCGGTTTAAAACTTGGGGCCATCTGGCAGCTAGGCAGCGACGTCCCACGGGGGAAAAAAAAGAACTTTTTCTGAAGTTGCTCGCGATAGACGGGAAAAATAAAATAAAGCAATAGATCCTCCCAAAACACATACACACACATACACCAATTGTCTTCCAAAAACGGCCCTCCCCAGTACATTTCTCTATTTCGATCGAATTTGATTCCACTAGGTTATGTCTGCTGCACAAACACTGCGAGTCATGCATATATTCCAACATAGTCACCCTCGCTGTCCAGAGGTGGGTAGAAAGTAGCAATCAAAAACTGCGGGCTACTCACCAATGCATGCGCCGGGAATTCATGTTCCGGCAATGCTCCATTTCTGCATCGGCCCCACGCCATCGCTCCGGAGTAAAATCTCTACGATGTTTTTGAGACCTTTCGTAGCAGCGGTCTGCAGCGGTGAGCAGCCGTTGATGTCCTCGATACTAGTGTCGACCCTATCGTCCGCGAGTAGAAGCCGCACGCTAGTTTCGAGCCCCTTATCAACGGCCGTATGGAAGGCGGTCCGGCCATAGAGGTCTCTGATGTTAGGGTCGAGTCTTTGGTCTGCAAGCAGGAGCGAAACGACCCCGCTGTTGTCGCTGATGACAGCGTGGTGCAATGGGGTCCTGTGGTAGTTGCTGATGGGGTTGATGTTAATTCTAGCATCGTCTAGGAGCGCCCTTGTCACACCTTGGTGTCCGTATCGAGCGGCGTAGTGCAAAGGCCTATCTCCATTGTCGCCCTCGATCTCAGGATCAACCCTCTTGTCGTCTAGAAGCATCTGCACCACCACTCTGCGCCCCATATATGCCGCGAGGTGCAGTGGGGTATCGCCCTCTTCATTCCTATGGTTCACGTTGAACCTGTCGTCCTCTAGCATGGCCTTGACAATCCCCTCAGAGCCGTACTGGGCTGCAACGTGTAGCGCTGTCTCGTCGAGGAGGTTCGGTATATTGACGTTGAGTCTCCTATCCGCCAGGAGAGCCAGTACGACCTCCTCGCGGCCGCAGCTCACTGCAAGATGTAGCGCCGTCTTGTATGAGTGGTCTTGTGCATTGACGTCTAGGGCCGGGCTTTCTAGCAGGAGCCGCACAATCTCAACTTCACCTTCCTCGGCCGCAATGAGTAGTGGTGTGTGCACTTCCATTGGATTGCCGCGATTCAGAATGGCATTGACGTTAACGCTCTCCTGCTTCAATAGTAATTTCACCACCGCCGGGAGCCCACAGTAGACTGCTGTGAGGAGCGGCGAGAGACCGTCTGGATCCCGAGCGTCTGCCTCAAAGCCACACTCCAGGAGGGTGCGCACGGTGTCAAGGCTTCGTGAGCGTACAGCTTGGCCGAGTAGCCATCCTCCACCAAAGAGGCTGATAATTCCTTTATGGATGAGCCTGTTCACTTTCGCCTTGTCTTGACGCATCGCCACAGCATTCAGTGCCGCCGAAGCCTTCTGCTTGAATTGTAAGCAGCATGTGTTGTCGAGCAGGGTAGGAGCCAGAAGGGCTGCGAGTCGGCGGTTCGTTCTCAGAAGGGCATTTGTGTCCTGAGGGTACTGAAATTGGGATATTTGAAGAATGATCTCGTTTGGTAGATTGAGGAATTCCATGCAGGTGGATGCTTGGGCGACTATTGAGTCGCGGGCGAATATTATCGAAGTTGGGATCTCATGAGCATATGTGCGGAAGGGTGGAGCTATGGCTAAGCCTGGTCTGAATCACGAGCGAATAGTTCGCAATGCTATTGTTTGTTGGATCACGTGGGTGAAATGAGGGTCAATCATGTATAATCACTCGCAACTAGGGCTTTTTGCCAGGTTCGTCTCAGACGCTCCCACCATATTTACCAAGCGGCACCCCAGGTTCTTTGATATCGGACGGTAACTAAAACGATGGCTCTTACATGCTAGAAGCTTTGCTAATAGGTTTTATAGTATCCAGCTTGAAGAAGGAATATATCTATACGCTCCTCGAAAACGAATAGAAAGGCTAGCGCTGATCAAACCAGAGCCTGAAATATAGAGGGAACTGCAATAGCCTGCCGCAGTGTTCACTGGGGGTGTAGCTAATTACCGGGTATTGTACCTATGGGGCATTCAATCCACCGCCCCTTAGGTCGCCCGGCCTAGAGTGTTTGGGATATGGCATGAAGTTGGGGTATCTTGAGCAGAGCAATCCGCAAGGTTCACATAGCTGATACCTCACTCACTAGCGAGTAGAGAGTTTTGCTTAAAATTGACATTGAATTGAAGGTTAGCCTTCTGGTCTGGCATTATATTGCTAGGTATAAAAGAGACTCCAACTTATTGATTCCACACTTTCCAAGGCTGTTCTTGCAGTTAGAGCAAGGGGGGCACTGTTCTACAAGTAAAAGGAGAAACGGATAACGAATTGAAAACAGGCAGGAGGAGAAAGGGGAAGGACCCAAAGCGTCAAATTTGGGGCCGAAAACGTCGGGCATTTCCGATGGCGAATTAAGAGACCTTGAGGAAACTAGTAATAAAATCTTAGAATGAAAATAAAGAGAAGAACCCTAAGCCGGAAACACCAGTCGCAGAGAATCAAAGGTCCCGAAAACAAACGTAAAAGTACCGCTCCCAAGTCTATGTCAGAACAACCCTCTCCCACATACCAATCTCACCTAGTCCAATCCTACCGCCACCACAATCCCAATCCCTGGAAATATGCGCTTTTCCTATCCGTCATCCCGTAAGGCCGTGCATCCTGAACCCCCCTATTAATATACTCTCCGGTGTCGAAACCCAACTCCAACAATTATTGAAGAAACGAGGCCTCTATAACGACTTTCTCCTCTGCTCCAAATCACCCTCTGCGAGCGAAACAGCAGCCTTAACCATCTGAACAACATTGATCCATTGCTTCGCGGCGCAGATCGGGAAAGTGGCTATGGCGACCATCCACGGCCAGGAGTGGATTTCTGAAGAGAACTGCGGGAAACTAAGGAGGTACATTGCGAGGAAAAAGAGCTCATTTGCGGCACAAAATACAAAAAGAATTTTCTGAGGGGAAAATTTTAGAGCGAGAATTCGAAGGAGGTAGGGGATTCGGGGCTTACATTGTTGGAGTAATAGAGATTCAGGACTCGAGAGCGTTTCTTCTCTACCTTCTTGTGAGACCCTGCACCACGATCGAGAGACGCGTACCTATTGGTTCGTCGGTTGTTTTATTAGGTTACGAAGTTGTGGAATGGTCGTCTGGACTCACATGTGCATATAATGGCTAGCCAAATCCAAACTGATGAGCCCCTGGAACAAAATGGCCCATTTCGGATAAGCCGAAGACAAGAAACAGAGCAAACAACTGGTAGTGCAACGGTCGGTAACCATGTCCAGCACAGCGCCGAACTTGGTCGACTGAGAAAATTTGCGAGCAGCGTAACCGTCCAGAGCATCCAAAAGACAAGAAAAGGAATAAAGGATTGTACAATAGTGAGGGTGGTAGGACATGTAGTATAGCGAGGCGCCAGCGAGAAGAATTCGGGAGTATCCTGAAATCCAAACATCAGAACTCATTCCGACTCATTTATTTTTTTAGGACAGGACTTGAGTACCTATCAGGTTTGGGATGAACAGGAATATATTCTCCGGTCGAGGCTCTGCGGACTTTACCGGCGAGTTTGAGCGTCGTGTGGATGCGTTTGACTTCGACATGTTTGCTGTCTCGATCGGATGAAAGCTCAGGAAGGCCCAGATGGTGCAATAGTAGCTAAAAGAAGCACCTGGACGAGAATTGGAGAGAAAAGAAGAGGAAGGATAGATGGGGGATCGTTAAGGCAAGGATAGGGGATGAAGGAAAAGGAGGTTCAAGGGAGTCAGGGTTAGGGAACCGATTTCACAGCCCGAGAGCTGAGGCTGGTGACGCAAGCACACGACTAATGACCAAAAGCACGATGAGTATCAACAGCAGCAGAGGACAGAGTGGAGGCTGATATGCAGTGAACAGCACAAATGGTAAAGGGGCGTGAAGAATGGTGAGATTGGGAGGCTGCGGAGAGGGTGGGGAGGGGTAGGAGGAAGGGAAGGAGGGTGGAGAAACGATGAGTGAAGCTTTTAAGTTAGACTATAGCATGGACTGACTACAGTAGATATGGATTAGGTGAGCTTCGTTACTTTGTTTTTTTGTAAATCCCAAGATAGGAATGACAGACTCGTGGTAAGCTCTTGGCTAGAATTAAGTGGCAGAGGGGCGATGGTGAAGATGGCAAATGGTGATAAAGGAGTGTCAGTGAAGAGATAATGAGGAGGAAGAGGAGGAAGAGGAGGGAGTTCTTGGGGGGGAAGGGAGGAGGAGAGGAGGGTAGAGGTACCGGTATGTGATATAGGGCATGTGGAGGAGAGGAGTGATTACCGTTGCAACAATAACCCAGAAAGGAGTGATGAATAGGTGAGAGACTGGAGTGGCCGCGGTGGAGGATTTTTAACCAGTGTGCGGATGGTGTATAGAAGTATAGTATATGTATTGTCCGTTAACAAAAATATCCGTACACCCATGATCGGCGGCAACGCAACCCTCCTCATCACACCTCCACTGAAGACCACATCAAGAAATCCCTCTACATCAACCAAAACCCAACCAATTATCCTAATTCTTTTGTTATAAGAAATCATGCCTCCTATTCTTTGCAGTCATGCCAAAAAGCCTATTCCCTCCAAGCACCTCTCTGAGTTTACTAGGGGGGGAATTATTGGGTTACACAAGCCTCAAATGAGCTATTGCCAAATTTCTCACTATCTTGACATCCCCCTCAACACTGTTAAAGACACTATCTTAAAACGAGATCAAGAGGGCCAGGAGAGAAAGGGTAGAGGAAGATATCCTAAAACTACCAAGTGGCAGGATGAATCAATGGTGGAGGAAGCTCTCAGCAATCGCAATACTAGCTATTCTGACATTGCCAACAAAGTTGCTCTCAATGTCTCTGCTATGACAGTGAGGAGAAGACTTGCACAAAAAAATCTAAAAAAGTGGTTGGCACAAGAAAGGGCTCATTTGGATGGGGATATAGCTCAAGAGAGATTGGAATGGGCATTAGGTCATAGGCATTGGACAAGAGAGATGTGGAGAAGGAAAGCAATGTGGGGAGATGAGATAGCTGTGGAGAAAGGGGGAGGAAAGAGGAAAAAATGGGTATTTAGATACCCAAATGAGAAGTGGAATAGGGATTGTATTGAACCAGCTACGGGGAGAGGAGAGAGAGGGATTAGCCAGATGATGACTGGTTTTTTTTTATGGTCAAACTCATGGTCTCATTTTGCCTGTTTTTCCTGATCCTACTTCTGCTAGGAGTGGAGTTACTGGAAAGTCAATTATTGATGTCTATGATCATTATGACTTTCAAGAGATATGGGAGGATATCAGAGAAAAGGTTGGAGATGAAGAGGTATTTTTTATCATTGACAATGCTAAGACTCACTTGCCCTTTAGGAGATGGCTCAGAAGGCAGGGAATTGCTCTTCTACAAATTCCTGCCTATTCACCAGATCTCAATCCTATTAAAAATGTTTAGTCTCTAGTGAAAGATAAGCTTTACAAGAACTATCCTGAGCTCCATCTTATGAAGGGTCCTGTTGATGAGGTCAAAAAGGCAATTGAGGGAGCTATTACTGATTGTTGGGAACTTCTTAACCCAAAGGTTTTTGATACTTTGGCAGGATCAATGGTGGATAGGGTGGAAGCAATTATTAAGGCTGATGGATGGTATACTAAATATTAATTTCTACTATGTATTTACATTTTTTTAATTTTTTTTTTGGTTTTCATGATAGTGGGGTTGGTGGGGTAGTGGGGTTGCCATCACCAAGTTTTTCCGTCCATTGATGAACGGTTATTTTTGTTAACGCACAATACTTGTACAGTATAGGGAAAGGTTCTTGTGTCCTCTTCGGCATCCCGACGGTAAGGGATCGGGGAGGAAAGGGTGGCTCAATTGAGCAGGGCATAGAATACTATATGATATGCTTTCTGTGGCCTCCATAGACCTAACAACCAGAATGCGGATTGTCCACGATATGGCATGAACAGGTTATAAGGTTGGTTGTTTACAGTGTATCATACCAGCGCGTGGTATGGATAGTGACTTTTCCATGGGGGTTAACTTACGTGACTAAGCATTTGAGCCTCATATTGCCTCTGACTACCGGCACTGTGCCGGTATGCTGAGAGATTCTGGAGCAGAGCACTCGCAGGAATGGTTAAGGCTGACTAAGCATCTGGCATGGCAACGAACATCAAACCTTCTGAGCTCCCTTTCTCACTCTCCCGATCTGTTGCAATAGGAAACGTCGAAGTCGCGCTTCACCATCCCGCTCCCCCACCGCCATCGATCACCAACTTCTCACTACCGGGCGTTGATAAAGAGTCTTCCCCGTCCTCCTTACCTAGCGCTACGCCTGCTGCCCGAATCCCCATTATTCGGAGGGAGAGAAATAAAAGTAATAAAAATTGGAAGCGGCGACCGCGCTGAGCTCATGGAACCCGCTTAACTTGCGCAGCTCTCTCACCGTTCCCGCACCTGCGCACTCTGCTATCCCGACACTCCCCAGATATAATTTCCTCCCCCACCACTCCTTTCTGCAGAGCCTCATCCGACGACATCTCGTCTCCTGACACCACCCACCACACTCTCTTATCGATTATCTACCCAACAACACAACGACCTTCATCCACTCCTTCACCACTGAAAACAAGGATATAAAAAAAACCCTAACCTATACCGGTCGCGATACGCCATTCCACTATTATAAACCTGGATATTTGTGTGGACTGACCATGTCCACATCTACCTCCACCTCGAATGCTACTCCCTTACCTAGAATTAAGCTTAATCAGTCTGGTGCTACCGGCTCTGGCCAACGGACATACACTGGCAAACATCCTCCGCCTGGCCATAGTAACCGCTCCAATGGCTCTGGCACAAACGCGCGACCTCCGCCATTACCTTCACCTACCCCTTCGGTTTCCGGTGGGAATGCTGGGAATGGAGGAGGGGCTAACGGTGTGAATGCAAATTCTGCCGGGGCCAGGATATCGGAGCGACGGAGAGCTAACCATAAAGCTGGAGGCCCCGGAAAGCTGAAAGGAGGAAACGCCGACAATAGAGTGAAGGGGGCCGGTGGTGGTAATGAGACGGAGAGCGTTCCTCGACTGACAAAGGTAGGTAGAGCGTCTTCTAGATCTGTATGCGACATTTTATGTGAAGCGATTTCAATTAATGCCTTGAGTTTACTGATTATGAGCTTGGGCTAGAAACTTGGAACAAAACCATACGTTAACACGACATCCGTAATTCTCCAAAAGTATCAAGGCCAACCTCCAAGCATAGTACTACATTTGCATCCTCAGAACTTCCGCTTTGATGGCCAAGACGGTAGTTTTAAATATGCGAGTCCAATGAGGGTATGATATGGCCCATTCATGGCGTCGAAATTGTTCTCGTACCATTGGCAGAAATTCTCCTGAAAAGCATTAAAAGTTAACTTGTTATGTTTGTATAACCTAGGTAATACTGGAATGCTTACGGTCCGAAATAATACCGCACGAAGTAGTTGAAGAGTTCAGAGATGCTGGAACAAAGTTCTACGATGGTAGGTTTTTGGCTATATATAGTTGGCTAGTGCACGATTAACGGATCACACCAGGCTGCTTGATTGTACAAATACATGACCACCGTTCCGCCTCAACGGCATCTTCCAAAGCGAATGATAACAAGGTCATTCCACATTCTATTCATAACCATAGTGAATCACTCACTCCATCACCATTTGTTCCTTTCCCCAAAGAAAAGCTTGTTGCTCCCGAGCGCGGTATGGCTGGCGGACAATCTACGGTATCGCAAGGGCAAGCAGTCGGAAGTGAAAAGAAGGATGTTTCTCTCCCTTCGGAGGCTAAGAAGGATAAGGAGGAAAAAGACTCAAAGGCGGAGAAAAAAGCTAGAATCTTCACGACGGTTCTCCACCCCACGCAATTGACCTTGCACGCAGATATGGCTGTCATGGCATCAACACCAGTTCCGTCACGGCTGAATTCGTACTCGCGGCCGCAGCAATCAAGTTCCACACTTGCTACACCAACATCCGCTTCCATGCCTGTACCACCTACGCCTACCGGGTTGACTATCAACACATCTCCTGGAGGCCTGAGCACAAAGACGATACTCAATGATAGGACTGCTCTGAAGTTTGAGGCAGCTACCCTGCTAGCTACATCGCCAGCATTGGTTCTTACTCCTGCCAAGGATCCTGAACATGCGCAAGCGATCCTCCGCACGCTTAGGAATCCCCATAACTCATTTCCCATGCCTCCCCCCAAGTCCCGGAAGAGGACGACAGCTGAGCTTGCAGCGGATGAGGCCCAAGCTGTTCAAGAGGAGAGATTACTCCTTATTATGGATGAGCGCCATTCGGGGCATACTTCTTTGGCCCCGGAGTCAGCCGTTGGTGATGGAGCTAGTGTTGGCAATGGGTTTGAGCCTGATTTTAAGAGGTTTAAATTGATTGAGAGCATTAGGACTCGGATAGAGGAGGAAAAAAAAGCAAAGATGATCGAGAAGGAGAGACTGCAGCGACAGGAGATGGAGCAGCGCAACCGGGATAACAGAAAGCGAGAAGAGCTTGAAGCTACCCGAAGATTAGCTGCAAGCCGAGCTTCTCAGCATGGTAGTCCTGTGTTAGCACAGGGGCCTGCTGTTGGTGCCGCAACAACCGCGGCCCAAGTGAGCGGAACTACTGCCACTGCTCGCCCTGGAAGTTCTGGATCGGTGCAAAGTCAGTCAGGACAGCAGGTTAATAGCCTGAGATTACAGCAGCACTTGCAGCGTCCACAGGCGCACCAGCAACAGGTCCAACAGCAACAGCAACAGGCCCAAGCTCAGGCCCAGCAGCAGCAGCCACAGGTGCAGCAAGTGCAACAAACTCAGCAAGTTCAGCAGGCCCAGCAAGCGCAACAACAGGCGCAACAACAGGCGCAACATCAGCAGGCTCAACAGGCTCAACAGCAAGCGCAGCAGCAGGCCCAACAGCAGCAAGCGCAGCAAGCACACCTTGGTGGTCAGCAACAGCAACAACAGCATGTTCAACAGACCGGGCAGCAACAGATTAGTATGGCCCCACAGTCGCAAATGCAGCATCATGCTATATCACAGCCAGGTGCAAACACTACAGCACAATATAGTCTTCATATGCAGCAGCAGCAGCAGCAGCGAATGCTGTCTCAACAGCACCCCCAGCAGAATAGCCAGTCACCAAGGCCGCACCATCAGTCACCGCATCTTGCCCAGCAATCACCGCATCTCACTCAGCAGTCACCACACCTTGCCCAACAGTCGCCTCACCTTCAGCATAGTTCACCTCGCATGGCCCAGCATTCGGCTCACCAACAACATCAACAGCAGCAGCAGCAGCAGCAGCAGCAGCAGCAGCAGATGCACCTTCAGATGCAACTTCAGCAGCAACAGCTTCAGGGTGGAGGCATGAACAATGCAAACGTGAACGGTGCGCGGGCCACGATGATCGGGAAGACTGCAAGTGCCAGTGTTCGGCCAGGGCATCATGTCCGACAGCAACTTCCACAGCAGCAAGGGCACCAGTTTCAAGATTTAGGCGGCTTTGCTTTAAGTAGTAATGGGATTGCGATGGGCGGAGGAGGGATGCACCAGCTTCCTCCGGGAATGGCTGGACAGATGCCTCAGGGGATGAACCAGAATATGATGGTCAACATGGTCAACATGAGGAATAGCGCTCAAGGGATGGGGATGGGTAGAGGAGCGAGCAGACCGTAAACGGAGCTCCGATCGAGGGGGGCTGGGGTTGGAGGAACATTTTATGAGGGAGCGCTTGCTATACTAGTTTTCTTCAGTTTACGTCCTTGGGGTTGGCTCTTTTATTCTTCGCTTGCTTGCTACTGAACTCCCCTCCCCCCACCATTTTTCCCCCCTAGCTTTCTTCTTTCCTTTTTCTTCATCACTGGCTTGATTTAACATGCGGTTTTTAGTACTATTTTCTTTTCTGTCTTTTTGGGCGCGGTACTGTGTTACGTTATTTTGATTTTCCATTGTTTCATTTTTGTCCCTTTTCTTATATTGGGAGGCGTCTTTGTTAGGAAATCTCTGCGATTGTTTGCTTCGTTGATCCTTTTTCTTTACCGGCCTAGTTTAGTGCTGTTAGGGTATTTCTATTCCGATTTTTTGTTTTCCTTCCCTCCCTCCGCTGTCGCCATTTTACTTTCTGTTTTTTTCTTTCTTTTCCTCCTTCGTTTCTTGGAAATAATCTGTTAGAGGTCTGGGAAGGGAGGGAAGGGGAATGGTGTTCACAGGGTTTCCCAGCTAATGATTTGGAACAGTGACGTATATACGTAATGACAGAGTATATATACCGGCATGAAATTTTTTCTTTCTTTCTAGTCTTTCTGAGTACGCTGGCGCTTGAGTATATAGGAAAGGTACAACTAGCGATTTACTTCTTTCCTCGACTTTCCAATGTGCAACCGAGTGTCCCTCACGGGGGTTTAGGAAAGGAGGCTGGAGTGGGGTGCTCTGCGATGCCATACCTTACCGGAGGGAAGGATGGAAGGAGGGAGGGCGTAAAAGAACTATCTCTATTACTGTCATTATTGATATCACTACTATTATCAAGCTTCCGCGGTTTCCCAGTTGTGCTAACGTACTGGACCAGGAAGTGGATTAGACGCAGAAGTGAATCTGTTTGTATGTGAATTTTGCACAAACCCTCACTACGGGAAGTTCGACAAAATAAAGCCTCTGAATTCAACTTAAAAATAGGTAAATCTGAAATAGTGCGCTATCAGAAATATCTCCTACCCTTCTAAATATCATCTTGCTGCTGTGCATCAATTGGGATTTTCATATTTCCACTTCGGTGCATTTTAACTGATCCACTTCCCGGTCCAACACGTTATTCCATTGCGCTCTCAATTAGTCGACCTGTTCCAGCACTCACTACTCGAGCATTGGTATGCTACTGGACCGAACAGATCAGCGCCCACGCCCGTTGGGCATTGGTGCGCAGCGCAATCCTGCTCGTAGGACCGACCGACCGAGTGACTCACAAGTCACGGATCATCCGATGCGATAGCCACCGGTGACCGGAGATTGTGCCCCAAATTACCCAAGCCTGCACTTGCCCATACAGTACGGTATTCCAGCGAGTCACCCACCTCAAGCCACCGAGGGTCCACCGCCCTCCACCAAACTGGCGTGCGCAGCAATACCTTTAATAGCATCATGTATTGGACCTGTCCGGCGCCTAGCAGGCAATACTCGCGCTGTTCCGTGGATCGATGATCCGAGATGATCTGGCAATTAATCCGTGCGTTCCTCTAAAAAAAAAGCAAACAAACCCACAAGACAAACCCTGCAAGTCTGGAAATACATTTATCCGAGGACCAATGCCTGACCGTGTTAGCCCCCCACCCCCCCACGGCATAGCCCCGCTGGGGCTACGTGTTGACTTTTTTCGAGTCTTTGAGTCACAGATCTGACCTGGATGTGGGACAAGGGGCTCACGTGCAGACGTGTCAATATACGTGTTTCCGGGTAAAATCGTAACCCGCACAACGCGCACTAATTTTGTTTCGAGGAGGACTGGTAAATGAGTGCGTGAGTCACGAATGGTTATTTCGCAAAGTACCTTGCATGCGTGTGGGACACGTAGGGAAAGGGGAGATGATTTGCGCTAGGGGGTTTTCAGCCTTGGTGCAATGCTAGATTGGCTTGGAAATTGGGGGGATTGGGAGGTATAAGAATGGGGGTGTTTCGCTGTGTTTATGGAGGTTTAGAAGAGTAGAGCTGCATATCGTGATCGATAGAGAGAAAGAAAGAAAGAAAGAAAGAAAGAGAGATAAAATGCCGAGAACTAAAACCCAAGATGCAGCTTTCAAGATTGTGAGTTTTTCTTCCATTTTTTGTACTTTTTTTTTTTTGTTTTTGTCGCTTTTGCTAATTGTTTTGTGATAGAATGGTATTAGACCAAGGGTTTATTTATCCCGTGGGGATACGTTGACTGCGTCTTCGGATACGGACGATGTGAGGTTTGCCATGAAACGGGTCAAGAATCATTGTTCGTCTCCCTTTCCTTCGATTGTTTGTCAATTGCATGATGGCTAATTTTTGCTGTGGTCACGATAGATCACTGCGAATGCCCTGGCTGGAACAATTCCAGTGGTCCACAGGTTGCGCGCACGTGTCGCCATTTGAGAGCGCTCCTCGGTGACGAGTACGAGGTTGCACGATTGAGTGTTCATGGAGTCAAGATTGGTGGTAAGGTTTTGGTGATTGGATCTAGGCTTAGGAAGAGGCCTGCCCCCGCTGGAGATGATGATGATGAGGAGGAGGAGGAGGAGGAGGAGGAAGAGGAAGAGGAAGACGACGACTTCAAGCCCGAGAAGAAATCCCTCAAGCGCGATAGGAAAGGAAAGCAAGTTGCTAGCGAAGACGATGACGATGAAGACGAAGTCGCTCAAATCGCTGAAGAGGAGGAGGAGGATGCAGAGGAAGAGGAACAGGAAGAGGAGGAAGAAGAGAAACCAGCCAAACGTCCCCGCCGGGCAGTAACCACCGCTGCCTACAAGCAGGCCGCTGTAGCAAAGAAGGCAAAAGACGCCTCGTTCAAACCTCTACTCGCCGAGAAATGGGACTTGGAAAAGGGCCGCGATCCTACAGGATGGCATATGTCTGAGAAGCTGGATGGCGTGCGCGCATACTGGGATGGAGAGGCCTTTCGTAGCAGAGAGGGGAACCCGTTCTATGCGCCGGCGTGGTTTACGAAGAGGATGCCGAAAGATGTATGTTCCACCACCACCATTCGGCGCTAGTGGCTGTGTTCTAATGATGATGGGTACAATAGATAACACTTGACGGCGAACTTTTCACCACTCGCGGCGGCTTCCAGGAATGTGTTTCCATCGTGCGCGCGCATAATAAGCCCGACGCCTGGAAATTCAGCGTTACATACCAAATCTTCGACACACCGAGCATGGGAGACAAGCCCTTCGAAGAGCGCATCGCATACCTCAAAGATCTCTTTGGAAGACTACGCATTCGCTGGGTACACGTTCTCGAGCATACAATATGTAAAGGCCGACCACACCTTTTTGATACTCTAGACAAAGTCGTATGTTTCTCCTTTCCCACCGCCTTCTATATACTACCCCTATTTAACAACCCTCTCTCTCCTACAGACAGCCAACAAAGGTGAAGGACTCATGCTCCGCGAGCCCGGATCACTATACATCAACAGCCGCTCCAAAACGCTCTTGAAGGTCAAGCGCTTCTTCGACGCCGATGCCATCGTACGCGGCCACGAGCGCGGCACCGGCAAGAACTCAAACTGCACCGGCGCGCTTCGCGTCGAGATGCTCGACGACAACGGCGAGCCCACCGGTACGTTCTTCAAGATTGGCACCGGCCTCACGGATAAGCAGCGGCAGAATCCGCCGAAGATTGGCAGCGTCGTGATTTACAGGTTTCAGGAATTGTCGCGGGATGGGAATCCGAGGTTTCCGGCGTTTGTGGGGGAGAGGGCTGATTAGGGTTTGGGGGGGGTGTGTTTGGGAATAGGGATTTTGGGGTGTCGGATTCGTAGCGAATACTTAGGATTCTCTTTTGGTTTCTTAGGAAGGATTGGATTATGGCTTTCCTTGGCTAGTAGGTTGGTGGACTGGATGGGGCTGGGTTAGACTATGCTCACGATTTAATGAATTGATTATATCATACCCTCCATTGAACGCTTCTTAACCACTATGAACGCAGAACTAACACCCCCCCTCCTCCGTATTCAACCCTCCTAGCCTCCCCTCAGTCCCCCCCAACCCTCTCGGGCCCCAGCCGGGATTGACAACGAACAAAGGAGAAACTCCACTTACAACTACTATACTCGGGCACGAAGGCCAACGTATTATGGAAACCCGAACAATCGGACCATGTGCTACAAGTACAGTATGTAGTCGAAAATTCCCTACTCTAGAAAGGGGACGAAAAAGCAATACAAGGCGAACCATACCGCTACTCAGCCCCTCTGAGAGAAATCAAAAAAAAAAGCGAGAAGGCGCGGCACAGCACTCGGTTCAATTATCCCAATTCTTATGGCGGCCAAGAGATGGACATGGGCATTCGAATTATCATACTCTATTATGAGTCCCGCCCAATTAGGACCTTTTTTTCTTTTCTTTTTCTGACCTAAGACGGGTATCGAACGCCTTGACCTCCTAAATCCGCAGTGACCTCTTATCATAGCACGGCCCTTTCGCGCAATCGAAATCGCACCAAATTACGCAACCACTCTCCAATAAAAACGGCATGTCCACGATTCAAGATTCTAGAAAGTGTCTCACTCAGAATAGTCCCGGCCAAAGCGGCAAGGTAATACTAGGCGAGTGATATTCCGTGATAAGTGTCGATATACCGGTACTGTAATATAGTTCTAGAGGGTTCAGTGACAGTCCCGCTGATATAAGGTGGTGTGAGTAAGTGCCGTGATATATTCTTCTTTTCTCCCATTTTAGATCGTAGATATCGTGCTAGCAAAAAATTGGGCAGAAGGAGGAAGAGGAGTACGGGAACCCGGTGTTATTACTGTATCATATTTGCCGGAGCGCTGCACAGGTGGTTTGAGTAGGTGTTTCTCCGGACGTGCGGGATCTAACGAGCGGACCTGTCGCCCCCATTGCTCTTTAACTACGTATATGCTAATTTATAATGCATCGGAACTGGTCGCTAAAGTTACCGCATTTCCGCGCTATTGCAGGACGGGTTGGCGGAATTGGGTGAAGGGAATGAACGTCGCTGGAGAAGTTACTTTAGGAAGGGAGAGAGTATTTTTTTTAATTTTTATATGTGAATGCTGGGGGGGAGGGGGGGGAAATGATGGAGGATACGCACCGTCGAAATGTGCTTTTTCGTGATGCTATAATAACAGTTTTATAGGGTGGGCCCAATGAATACCGTAATGCACTGTATCTGTTTCAGGGTGCCGGACAGTTTAGAGCGTACAATAGACGGTGCCCTGCGCTATCGTGCTTGATGTCGCTACCCGCAATTTACGGTGTTACGTTACCACGTCTGCGTGGGGTTGGTAAAAAAAAAAAAAAAAAGTATCATAAAAACAATTCTCCGAATGGGCTCCCGGCATAGGGAAAACGGGAGCCTGCAGCGGAGTAGTTGGCGGGATTATGCATGACATCTTCTGGCCCTGCGAGTACCCGTATGCAACTGAAGATGGGTATCGGTGGCACGAACGTGCAGATCTTGGGTAGCTCCGATAGGCTGTGGAGATTTAGCTATTTTTTAGAGTTCTCGCAATGATAGGACACGCTCGGGGCTGTATGATACATGGGGGAAGCCTCTGGAATTGGTCTCTGGTGCGGTGGTTGGCGTATTTAGAAGAGCATAGAGGTGGTTATCGATTCCTCGCGTGTCAGGTAAATTTCCGCCAATCAGAGCTGCCAACTCAGTTTAGTTGGGCGTTGGTGGGTGAGAGGTGGGGATGGACTGTAACCCGGAAAGGAATCCAAGGTATTTCTTTCTGTTACTTTGTGTTGACATAGAAGAGGGGAGCTATGTAGGCTATCGTTTGTTGACACTAAAATTGGGCTAATGAGATGGAGGTGTTCTAGAAGTTCCCGGAACGATTGGGGCAGTACTCTGAGGAACGAAGCGTTGGGATTTGTCGCTGGGCTCAAGCCTATGTTGGCTCAGAGGCTGAGTCTATCTGAAGTACTGTATATATGCGCTGATTTTCTTGGGGGAGGGGCTATGCGCCGGCATTGTAAAGATAGGCGGATTTTGTTTCCCTGGCTCTGTGAAATGTCGGATATGATAACGGATAAAGAAAATGTGCTATCATAAGAGGATAACTCGCTCCCTTGCATGAGAAGAGAAGAAAAAAGGGTGAAGAAATTAGAATACTTGAGTGCCTAGGAAATCATAGAAATACAAGTAGGTGATATAATACTATAGAAGCGGATATCAAGACAGTTGGCCATAGGTATAACCAGCCATATTTGTTCCTCCTTGGTTCCTACTCCCGCTCTGGATTAGCGCGTAGAAGGTCCTACCTCATCTACCCAACTCCTCCGCTTATTTTTCCGCTCGTACTCCTGCTCCTCTAGGCTAGCTTTCTTCATATACTCCATGATAACCTCCTCCTCTGCCTTCCTTCTCAACTCTCTGTCGATCTCCAATTGTCTGCTTTCCTCGATTGCCCTTTGTAATTCAGAGTCGCCAATATCATCTTGTGTATCGGAGTACTCCCTCGCCGGTGCCTTTTCATCCCTTACACTCTCTCTAAGGGCTCTTTCCAGCTCTTCATCCTGCGTATCTGCCTTAGTATTGTGACCCGAGCCTCCCTCCAACAAACTGTTTCGCAATGCTTCTTCCAGAATTGGGTCGTTGGGAACATTTTTTCCATTGTTTCTTTCTGTTTCAGCCGCCGATGCTCTGATAACCCTCTGATAGGCTTCCTCTTCGGATCCTTCAGAGTTGCTGCCAACCGCCCCATGCATAGAAGCGCTTCTCCCTTCTTGTAACTCGGCGATGCTAGCACGAATTGCTCTTTCAACCATTTCATCTTCTCCAGGATCACCGTTTGAGGTTATCTTGACCGATTCCTTAATGGCCTTTTCAAGCTCCTCATCGCCAAAACTGCCGATAACGCTTTGTGGGGCAGTTTCAACTTCCGATGGTTCTCTTCCTTTGCCTTTCGATTTTCGGGAGCGAGAAAGAAAGCTGGTGGAACTAGCCCCTTTGTCCCTCACCTTAAACTTGTTAAGACCTAGTTCATGCCACCTGTCGATCGTCTGCTGCTGTAATTGTGGACTGGATTGTTGGAATTCCGCCTCTGCAATAGCGATTCTTGACCCGATGATGAATTTATCTACTTCCGATACCTGAAGCTTCTGTATCTCTCTATGGATGCCTTTCATCGTATATGCAGGAACTCCCCAGAAGGCTATCGCAAGAGTAAGTCAGGATCTCAACCATGCTAATGATTAAATAAGACAAGAGAAAATACCAGCTCCTCCTTTTAATACGATTCCACCAATACCCTTCCCAAATCCCTTGAAGAAGCCCGAGGCTCCCTCCTCCCTAGCCCCTTGCAAGGGTTGGGTGACAAGACCGGAAACACCATCGTAAAGACCAAGTCCCAGCCCCTTTCCCGCCGCTTTCAAGCCGCTATGAAACCCCGTCACTTTCCCTAGAGGCCTCACAGTATTATCGCCATACAGCCTTGGGGCATTGTGGAAGCCTTGTGCAAGACTAAGCGTGAAATCCATAGGCGCTACGAATATCTCTGGTTAGTATGACCTCGAATTCAGCGTTGTTATGAGCCTTAGCTGGCTTACATTTCAACCCAGCTTCCACTATTTGACTAACACTCCTGCCTGCCCCAACGACGGTACCGGGATCCATAAGTCCTGTCTCGCTCTCGCCCGATTTTGGGGAAGTGAGCTCCCTACTGGAAGCTTTCCCGCTTTCTGTCGTAGTGGTAGAACTAGCTGCGAAGGGGATGTCACTTTCACTGGCCTTTTCATTTCCAGAGTACAGACTATTTGGCGGGCTAGAAATCTCCTCTGAATGGGAGCTATTTTGGGGTTTCGGTTTCCGGAATTGTTTGAAGACGCCCTTCGGGAAATCTCCAAGGCCCATCATGACGCTGCCAAGAGTGCCAATTAGTGCGCCGGTAGCACCACTTATTGGCTCCAAGGGAGTAGCCTCTGTATCCCAATCTCTGTGCTTGCAGAGCTTCAGGCCATTCCATCCACCCTCTATTTTCCCATTCTTCACCAATATACTGGCCACGCGGGAACTTAGCGGAACATCCGTAGTCTTGACTCTCCAGGCTGCGACCTTTGTATTGTCGACCATACACCTGTAGACCCCTCCCTCACCGGGCTGTCCGCCCAGTAAACTCAAGAAAGACTTCGCTCCTACTTCAGCGCCCTTTTCATCTCTGATTCTGGCACCAAGTTCCTCCGCTCGCTCTTTTGTTTGAGGACTTGTAGCCATCGATATACTATCCGCTAGTATGTCCGTCGTTAGTTTCTTGAATGGTGTTGGCTCAGGCCCCGCGCCAGCCTTTGCTACCATGCTCCCCCAAAACGGTTGGTCACCAAAGAATGGAATGATAACGGTAGGTTTACCACACCTTACGCCGGCCGCAGTGGTGCCAGCTCCCCCGTGATGAACAACCGCCGAGCAGCGTGGAAATAACCAATCATGAGGGCAATTCCCCAACATCATGACTCCTGGTGGTAGATCTAACTGGTCACTTCCAAGCCCCCCCCACCCCTTAGACACTAGAGCGCGGACCTTAGTTTTGCGCACAGCAGCGAATATCATGTTTGTTAAAGCGTTAGGATCGTCGACCACGATTGACCCGAACCCAATGTAAACCGGGGGTGGACCTGATGCCAGAAAGTTGGCAAGATCTGGTGGGGGTATGTATGATGACGCCAAAGAAAGGAAAAAGAAGCCACTGATGGAAATATGTTGAGGCCAATCTAGTGGTTTGGGGATAAGAGCTGGAGACCAGCAATACGTATGTGGGACTTTAAGTCTAGCGATCATCCCTGGAGCCCACATAGTGCTGATAGGATCCAAGCCCAACTTCCTTCGGCGGAACTTGTTTACCAGATCACCTAGACTATTCGCCGTCAGTGGTGATCGCTCTTAGAAAGAGGATGGGACTAACCCTTGCCAAGTCATCATCTCCACAAGTATGTAACTAAGGAAATTTGTTACCGCGCCCTCAGCATTAGAGCTTTGGATATTTGCCAATGGGTGAGGAAAAGCAGTCGTTGGTGACCAAGGCATCCTGAGAAAAAGGTTAGTAAATAGTGGATTATGATTAAGATTATTATTTTTTTCCTTTTAAAATACGTACGTAAACATCAGATGCAAAGGTACTCCTAGCTTTTCAGCGCAATGAATATGCCCAAAGCTTGGGGGGTTAGCAATGATAGCGTCTGCCACAAAGGGCTTCGCTCTACTAGAGGCAGAGTCGAGGGAATACGAAGTTCCGTCACCAGGTTCAATACCTGGGATGTCAAGTTTCAGTCTCTAAAAACCCACTGGTAGTCATTGACGCTATCAATGATCTCAATTGAAGTTGGACTATATGCGAGATACTCACAAGCTCTCCAGCCACCTACAAGCACATCCCACATTGCTTTTCTTCTCTTAGTTACATCCCCGTTCCTCAGGCTGTCGAAGCCAGGCATTAATCCTGGATTTTTCACCATGAATGCCATCTTGATATAGATTAGCACTAACTCACCCAAAGTCACACGTCGCTCATGGGCGCGAGGTAAGAAAAGCACGGCCTGAACTCACAAGTTCTGAGGGATCACCGCTTAGGGAGAAGAACTCCAGGCCATTTTCCTCAACAAACTCTTTGAATGTCGGATGTGTAGCAACCCTAACCCTGTGTTTGTACTCAGTTTGCAATACCTGACCCAGGGCAATAAAAGGTTGCACATCCCCCCTGCTCCCAATTATTTGTATGAGTATATTCAGAGGTGGTACATTCTTAGCAAACTCAGGAATATCGAAACCAGGAACCGGCAAATCGATAGGTTTTCCATGCCGTGCACGATCCTTTGCTTCCTCTACCAGCGCCAATTGCCCCCTCATCGCTGGAGCCAGAAGTGAAGATAAAGTTGCAGTCCTTTGATTAATGTTAATGTTGATCCGGCCATCGTCTAAGTGTAAGTGTTAAATCAGGAACCATTAAATTAAGAAGGAAAACGGGTCTTGAACCAGGGGATAACTAACCGGCAATCTTCGCACTCGTCTCCATCTCATCCTGTTCTATATCAAGTTCCCCATAAATTTCTGAAGATGCTGGGGGGGGCGAGGAAGCCGGATCCCCTTCAAGCTCAGAGATGGATTCTGATTGGCCATCTGTTGGGCTGGAGTGATGAGGCCTAACTAAAGGCCCGACCGGTACCGAATCTATTGAGGGCAGTGGGCTATATGCTGGAGGTGGGGCATTGTAGTTGGACTGATGAGCCGCATCACCTTCGTGTGAAGACTGATGAGGGATTGGGGGGGGAGTTCGCTTGTTTGTCGGAGGTTGGTCGTCCGACATCTCTATTAGTAGACTTGGCTAGTAACTCACCAGATGCTGTAAAACTGAGCTGGTTCTACTATTCAGGAAAGCTTGCCTCTGCAATTTTTGGTGGAGAAGGGTCTGAGGTCCGCGTGAATACTTTTTAGCTGTGAGTATTGTGAGTTTGGTTGAAAATTGAGGATTTTGAGAAGGTGCCGATGAGCGAAAACCTTCTCCTTCTACGGTACTTTCTGGTTGGAAGTTGGTGTAGAAATAGTCTAACCTTGATACAAAACCCGGTTCGCCAGATGACGAAACAGCCAAGCTTTGCCACGGGGTATTTGGTAACGCGTGGCTCAGGAGGGGCAAGGGCTGGAGGGTCAGCGTCAGCAACCGATCCTGATACGCACCATTATTGTGGCTGAGGCGAATCTTTGATTTTTGGCCCGGAGAGGTACTCGAGTAGTACTTGTACTGTGCTCGAGCAGAGAGAGAGAGCTTGGAAGCTGCTAGTAGCCCTTGTGTACCTCTGATGAAAAGCACAGGCTTGAATTCTATTGAAATACCGCTGTAAATTAAGATAAGATCACTAGATAATATTATTCGTCATTTCTCAAACCGACGAGCGAGGACTACCGAACAAAAGGCGAATGCCCAGGCATGGTAGCAGTAGTGTAGTGTGGTTGGTATGATGCAGTGCCGGCACAAATACTTTTAGCCGTTCTACTTGTACAATATGGAAGGCGGACTCGCTGGATCAATGCAGTGAATCATTTCATAATATAGTGCCAAGAAAATAGTATTTCAAGTTTGTCAATCCTCGCATTGATTGTAGTGATGCTTACGAGTACTGTACTGGTACTGTACAAGGGGCAGGCATACCGATAGCGACCGCACACTCCACTTCAGGGCCTCGCCAGCTTTTAAAGAACCTGGCTGGTAAGCCACTTTGGTGTGTGCAAAGACTTCACTTGGGGTGAGGTTAAATGTCCGGAAGCGGCAACCGCTAACAACGGGGATAGGAATCCATACCAGTTCAGCAGCACGAGGAGCAACTAAAAAAATGGCAGGGCAGTTCCTGGTAGTAGAGGTCTAAATACGGGTACACTCAGGAGAAAGGTTGTGCAATTTTTATTCTGTAATTGCTAGCCTAGTCATCGGTCGCCGGTTCTGGACACTTATTTTCTCTCTAAGGGTACCGGCCTCTCGTACCACATTGTGCTCGAGCTGGCTCTTATACCTAATTTTACGACACCCACTCCAAAAGCGATATCACAGTACAGGTGATTCGTAGGCTTGACAGCGGGGTCTTGAGCGAATGCGGGCATGGAGGGAACGAAGGCAAACGATGGTGAGAAACCAAACGGATTACTACACGTCTAGGCCCGCTTGCTTTAGGGCCAGAAGTGCACTAACTTAGCCTATAGCTAAAACTCCCATTCAAGGTGTGCTAATATAAGAGAAGTCCTATTTACCCACAAGCTTAGATTCTTTTTAGCAAACATATAATAATTTGCTTTACCCTATATCTCATGCTGTGCTTGGGTAAACAAGGGTACAAACGACTTTAACGAGGGGGTTATCGGGCAATGAGATTGATACATAACAATCTCGGACCTGACGGGTATAATCTTATTAGAGACGATAGCTACCTCCGTAGAGTCCCGAGCCTAGAATCCTATCACCCACCCGACATCCTAAGCTGAAAAATAGTCTATAAACATTTTGTTTCGTGAGAATCTAATAAATAAACCTAGCCATGGCCTAAGTCTAGCGTTCCCCTAGAGCCAACATATCTCACCGGCTAGGCCTGCTCGAGCTCATCCAAATTTTGGCTCGAGCTTCTGGAAAGATTTTCGGTTTTCTTTTCTTATCGGATCAGGCGTGTTACAGAAGGAGACGGGTGCCCCAAAAGTAACCCATTGTGAATCCTAGTAGATCTAGGTGGGCAGAACAATGAAACATTGAGGGGTTAGGAACATCAGTTTTCTGGTAAAGCAATTTGCATACATTTGCAGGCCTAAAAGTGATTGGGTGATGTCATATATGTACTGCTAGTGGTCTTATAAATATCCCCGGTATATGAAGGGAAAGAAGCTGTGGCACCGGGGAGGGGAGGGATTGGCCACTCTCTTTTGCATACGGGTTAACTCTGCCACTCGGAGCATATGGGCCCCTGCTTTTCACCTCATATCGTATTCTTTCCCCACGACCGACTAGAAGCTTTAAATGGGTGAGAAGTAATGGCTACTAACAAATCCTAGCGCGAGCAGTGATAGCCAGGTCGAACCTTCCATATTATCCTCGAGCCGAACCAGCTCGAGTCCATGCTTAAGCTCGGCTGAATGGACTCGTGAGAAACGTTACCTAGGTCGATCGCAAAGGTTGGGGATCCCAGCGAATTGTTAATAAACTTCGAAATCCCCTTTTTATTTGAACTTTAACACCCGACGATGCGGGGTTTAGTAGACATCCGTCAGGCAACTTATGGTGCGATCACGGCCTCAGAGAAAATAGTCACATTCTATTGGACCAAAAAAGGGATCTCCAAACATCTCTAAAGAGTGGTATTGAGGGCGATTGAGCTAATTGAATCGAATATGGCCTTTTTTCAGGGCTAATCGGGTTAGGCGATCGAGAGGTAATTCAGAGTCAAAAAGGTCGACTCGGATTGAGAATACAAATTGAAAGTTCCCACTGTGAGACTAGCTCGTAGTTCATTAGCCAAGTGACAAGCTCTGATGGGGTGCGAGGGTAAACGCACTACGGTAGTCCCCCATGTGCACCTGCTACATGGGGCTAGAACTCATGATAGCTGGAGTACACTTTTCCGTGGCCCGTATGTTAGCAAGAGTGGATGATTTGAAAAATGAAAAAGAAAGCACAGTCTAAAGATGAGAACCACCCAAAGGCCGGCGGACGATCTTCAGTTTAGGTCCCGCATCCTAACCAAGAGGGCATTATAATGGATGACTTCCTGCAAACATTTAGAACTCAATTTCCTAAACTCCGCTGGATATATCTCTGCACTAAAAGATAACCGTTGAGAAGTTCTATGTTCTTCTGTCCTTGCTTGGGGTTGGGTGAGTACGGCTGTTAGCCGGGTTTAAAAATGTGCTGTTTTATTGGTACAAAATCTCTGGCGATTTCCACGGGCATTATACGGTAAATTCGTGGAAGAAAAAATAGTGAAAACAAAAATGAAAACAATATTGGCGCGTGATCTGCTATAAATTTGGCCTTCAGGACTCAAAGGCCCATCATTGCGGGAAGTTGCCATAGGAGTTTATGGGATAGGGAGGACTTTGTAGCTTGTGAAGTACCCTTTCTGCGGGTCCATGCCTAGCACTTACCTCCCTCCCTCCCCTGATCCCTTAACGGCCCAATGTTGTCTTTCCACCCATTTCGCACTGGCGGTTTACAGGGGCACCGAGTAATATGGATGCCAAAATGCACACTATACGAGTGCATTTTAGACTAATCCATACTTGAACGATATATACTAGAACGATATTTATTATCCAGTTTTCTTTAGTCAACCAAACAGTTTCCACATCAGGTTCTTTACCAATATCCCCTAAATACCCCCAACCATAAGCAACCAGATAAGTATAATGAACGTGAAGGAACGGAATTCAATGAATCCTAAAAAACAGTAGAGAGAAGAAAGTCAGACGGCAGAGGCACGTAATGCAGGGAAATTGACGTACCGTGGCTGGGATAATTGAACCTCACGCTAAGACGTTCAGAATTCCCCTTTTTGGATAAGAGGGGGGAATCGCCCTGGAAAAACTGGCTTCCCGCCCTCCGCTGGGACGGGTGAAACGAAAAATATAGCAGACCTTACCAGGAGAGGCAACCCCAACGTCCTAGTGTTCGGTTCAATTATTCCCGTTTTTACAGCACAAGGCTTGCTCTTCACTCAAGCTCCTAATATTTGGTTCCATCCTTATCCAGGCAACCATACGTGCTCCACTATCTCCTGCACCCAACACCCCAATCACCTCTGATAGACCGACCCCTGATCTTTCCTTCCTTTGACACTTTGTCCTCGCATACAAGGATCGACAGTCCACCTAGATTAAGAGCTTTTCCCTGAACCTAAAAGCCTGACTCATGTGGTCTCTCCTTCCCCTTAAGTATCTTGCAGGCTCATGTCAAGTCCGGGTTTAACGTTGGGTTGGGTGGGAGGCAGCTGCAGGAAGTGATTTCCCCAATTTCTCCCACAAGGTGACACAGCTTCCATTAGGGCATTTTCTGGCTAACAAAGCCTCGTTGAGGCAGTAATATTTTTCTATATTTTTTAGGTTCTTGGCTCTGCCAAGTCGGGTGATTCTAGTGGGTGAGGTCGTATGAGAGGTGCGTTCTGAGCTTACACCAGGGTGAAACGGCGGCATGCTATTCCTTCTGTCGTGAATCGTTAGGTTTCTCCAAGTTTCTCGCGAAGCAGCATCCTGAAGTTTGGGCTAGCAACTCCCGCATAGCTGTGTCTCACTTTAGAATTATTCCTTCCCGAACACGGAAGTCACCCTAAATATTCCTGCAGAGGAGTGCATAGAAAAAGCCCAGCGGGCTGAGACGAACGAGAAAACAATAGCCCCCCTGAATGCAAAATCGGTCGTTATGCTAGGGCGAGGCGGGGAAACACCATTGAGGGGCAATTATTTGCTGCGTTATTGCTGTGGTCGAGCTTATGTCGGCGTTTTTGCTCAATAGGCGGGCGCCCCATACTGGGAATGTCCTGAAATAAGGGCCCGAACTTGATTCGGGCTGGCCAGGGGTCAAGCTTCCCCCTTTCCCGCAAAATACAACAGCATAACTGGGTTTCCCAAGTGGAATGAAAGCCTTTTATATCTTTGCTTCTAATTGTGCTTTTATCCGCCAAGGGCACTCGCATCCTTTTTTTCCTTGGAATAGTAACTTAGTGTATATCTGGGGGGTGTGCCTTCTTTTAAACCTAGCGATGTCAGCCAATGCTGCAGGTACAAGTTATGGAAAGACTAGCCCCCTACCTCAAATGGGGTATGATATTTTGGCTCAAGATTGGCTCTCTGAGGGCAAAGCATACCGAAGGTTACCGGTTTTCATCTCTTCCTATGAGAATTTTCATTTGTGTATCTCGAGCGTGTTGGCACTATTGGTTGATGTTAAATGTTATAAGCAAACAACTTATTGAGGGCATTAGCGGGAGGTCCAAAACTTCGAAACAGTGTCACGCATTTACCGAGAACTATGCAGCAGCCGCCTCCCAATAACAAGCGCTGTTCTTAAGTACCGAGCGCCATGAACAGCTGGGAGAAGCCTCCCAACCCCGATGATCTGCGTCAATTGCTATACCCCCAACCCTTTGTTTTCCGATTACCGATTCTTCCCTCTAGAGGCTATACTTTCTTTTTCGGCTTCTTTCTTACTTCTCTTTTCTTGATTTTCTCCCACTAAAAATTATCGCACAATTTCGATCCTGAGCTACCTTCCGATCTGTAAGCTCCCGCTTCCCTCCGGTGGGAATCCTTCGATTAGGGTTTGCTAGGCAGCTATCGTAATTGCTTTCGAAGTGCCAGAAATATTGAACTGTCATAGCTTATGTGGAGCATTTACGGAGGGAACTCGATGGTCAGCTCATACCGTCGATAGAGCTAGGTAAAGAAAGTCCTTGCTTCGCAGGGTGAACTTAAACTTCTTACTCTTTCTGTCTTGTCATGGATGACCCATGTCCAGAAGATGCCCCCCCCCTCAGCCAATAAGATGACATTGCACTCAATTCAAGGGCCGAGTGAGAGGCTATGATACGATTAGCACTTTTATAATATTATACGCTAATCATTTTTTTGCTTCTCCCTAGGGCTAGCCCTCCAAAACTGCCCCATAAAGTAACAGACGGCGCACCTTCCGAGATGCAAGCTCTCCGTTAATCTCTCCCTAAATAGTGTGCTGCCGGATAGCACGAATTATCTTCTGATGCTCTGCAGGCCCCTAAGACTGACTGCCCTAAAATTACGTGGAAAGCTGCTGCTTTGGTAACACATAATAGCGCTCGAGCACTTGCACAGTCCCGCGAAGCGCTATGCCCTGGATATATGATACCGTATCTGCACCGTACGCAGAAGCCTCTGGAGTTTGTGGGTGTCCCTTGCCTAGTGCTCTACGGTTTTCTTACATTGCCGCGCCCAGACAGATATCAGCTGCCTTTATCAGCTTGCTATTCTAGTCACATTCAAGCCAAGTGTGTATATTTTGGTGAAGCTCGCCGGAGCGAAATATCAACCGAGCCGCATGTCAAACTACCGGTGACTTTTTTATTAGTTATTTTTATTCTTTGACTGAATATTTTCTCTTCGGTCGAGAAGGCATTACTATAAGAAGAATAAGGGTGAAGACGACGTTGGGTCTTGGTTTAGGTTCGACACGCCTACGGCACGAATGTGTAACCTGTTTTAACGCGGGGAACACAGTTGGCATACATTACGAAATACTCAAGCACTAAATAGCCGAGTTACGAGTACCATATTGCAGCACTATCTCCCATCTAACCAACCTCAGTTTCCACGAAATATCATAGTACCAAAACTTTTAGGTGCAATGTTTAGGACAGACTCATTCACTATCAGTCTACCGTATCGACGAAGATAATCCCCC
>QOVD01002811.1:2611-16862 GCA_003521225.1 Tuber microsphaerosporum | reverse complement strand
CCAGGCAACCCCCCCATCGTCACCAGGGGCCCCTGGCCACCCAAGACATTTCCCCTCTGCAAACCTTCTTGAAGGCATTTCGGATACAAGGACCAGAGTCCTGATGATCTGTAATGCCCCTCCTACCGCGTAACGAACTGGAAGCTTATTGTTATGAGTTTATGTTTTACCTTTTCCTGTTTTGTGTTTTGCAACATATGAATACTTGGTTTTGTTGAATATATCAGCTGCGTATATGTTCATACACGTCGGAGGAGTAGTTTTCTTTTGACTTTTGTTTGATTTTTTATGTGTTTGTTTTTGGGTTTTGTTTTGGCCATATCTGACGATGCATGTCATTTCTTGTACCTTAAAACAATGAATATATGAGATAAAAAAAAAAAAAAAAAAAAACCTTCTTCCTTCCTTCCCTCTCTCCATCACTTCTCATCCAACACAAACTGACCTGAACTCTTCTCATCTGCTTTTCCCATCTACTTTCCCCCAGCCGGCCTCTAGCACCAGTTCTCACTCGAGTGTACCTAGAACTGTATTCATCTCTGTGGTATAAACTGCGCAAGACTCATCTGACCCCCGACATATCTATGAGGGCCCTCACTTTCTCATAGGTGTGTAGCATATAGAGTCTATCATTATCCTTTGATCTTTGTCACGCAGAATTTTGTTCTAAAATTCGCCACTGCAGAAATAATCCACCCGCCAAAGGCCGCGATAAACCCTCTCTCCCATCATGCCCGCATCAAAGAGCGGACTTACTAGCCCTAGAACGAAGGGCTATGAAGGCACCGGGGACATTGCCTGGTGCAAACATATCTGCAGCTTCCCAGACCCTAGTACTACAAGTCGAGAGTAGAAAACTTGGCCGGACACCATCAAGAGGAGGATGGAGCAGAATCACATCCGGGGCTGGAAACTAGGCACCCCTGACCAGTGGGCGGCGATCCAAGCCTATTCCCTAACCTTCGAACCCCTTGCCAGCAATGGTAGAGCTGCCTTCTGGCAGCAAAACTCTAATGCCGGCCTCCGTTTCACTGAATGTCTTCATTTTCTGTTTGAGGATATAGCGAGAAACCATTCAAAAACGTTGAGTCACTTCGGTGTCGCCGGTCCTCTGGCTATCCCCGCTGCTCCTACCATGGCGGCAAATGATCGTAAGTTTCCTCCTTTGTTGTCCGTATTAATCTGCATATCAATGTACTAATATGACATCCTAGGTATTGCCGGCCCACGTAGCATCCGCGTCTGGATAGACCCGCCATCTACTTATCGCACAGACAACCTACTCCCCCGCGGGCTGGAGCAGGTCCCATGGAAGACACATCCGGTTATGCTCTGTGTAGAGATGACCGAACCTACTATCAAGAGCTTGCATACGGCCCTCGATAGCTGTTTTGCCCTCGGGATTGGCTATCGTTCTCTGGTTGGCGCCACCAGAAATGGCAGCCTTTTGCTACTTGACTCCCAAGAGGACCCCCTGCCACTATCTGAAATGCTGGTTCTACATGATGATACGCATATCCCCATGTGATGAGGACAATGTCCGCCATCTGATCCAATGGACATGCTTTTTCGAAGACATCGCACCAATGAGCAACTGCCTGGTACCCCGCCCGCTTTGGTCTATGGTTATACGGACCGGAATATTAGGGATAGCCCTGCCATTGGCGCTGGGGCGGACGAGCCGAGATCTGAGCAGGAGGCTTCGCTGGAGTCTGTCAATGCAGATGTAACAGGTTTACTCCTCTTTAACTAAATACAATGAGACCGGCGGTAGTCCTGCTAACGCTAGACTCAAGGGAGGCTTGTGGAGAGGCGAAGGGAGAAGAGTATCAAGTAGAGGGCGAAGGGAACAAAGGATCGCCGTTCAACCAAGTATATTCTTAATCTAGGCGTCTCGCTGAAGTCTGCCCTGTCTCCTGCTAGCCAGGAGACGGTTCTTAACTACATAGGTTTTTCCCATCCTTTAGTAATCAGTTATCCTGCAACCACGATCATTACCGGTGAGCGTACAGTTCACCGGAATCCTGTAGTCTTGCCGGAGTCTTAAACACTCATAGCTTACTTGTAACGGCCCCACAGGGTGGTGCCGTATATCGATAGGATAACGATACAGTCTCTATACCAAAGTGCGGTATCTAACGAGACTAAGTACCGGAGGCTTAGACTAAGTTGTTGTAACAAACTTCTTACTATATCGCAACTACTAAGAAGTTCTTAATAGTAGGTGTTTGGTAAACCTAAGGGAATACTAAAGATTCTCAAAGCGAACTGAAGAAGTAACTGTTCAACCAAGTATATTGAAAACTCTGTCTGTCGAAGTCTGACTTCTCTTAGTCCGGATAATAGCAGGTCTTAAATACACTTGTCAGGCAATCCCGTGCCTTACTAACAATAATAATAAGGCTCCGAAAGTGGCAGCCTTAAAACTCCTTAGGTATCAAACCTAAACATACTAAATATCAAACGATACTTAAAACCACACATAAAACATACTGAGTATCAAACGATACTTGAAACCAAACATAAATCATACTGAGAATCAAACGATACTCGAAACCAAACATAAAACATACTGAGTATCAAACGATACTCGAAACCAAACATAAACCAGTAACTCAGGTACCCGTACCGGTTACCGTGTGTGTTTTGAGCATTGGTCCCATCACAACTAGGCCGAACGCAAGTAATACGCACCCCCTGTGGACCTCCAAGTCGGACACTCCAATCTATGTCTCTGTAGTCAGTAAGGGAAAACACAAGGCACGTGTATTATTCCGAAAACGACACACCTGTTGGCCTATAAGCCACAATGACTTGGGCTAGTGGTTGGGGAAGGACTAGCGCTGGTGGTGGGGGAGTGACAAGGACTTGCTCTGGTGGTGGGGGAGTGACAATGACTTGCACTGGTAGTTGGAGAACGACCTGCGCTACCGGTTGGGCAACAGGTAAACCGTGTCCTGGCGGGCAGTGGGTAACTGGGACTTATACTGGCTGGTAGGAGGCGAATGCGACTTGTGCTGGCGGGTAGGGGGCGACTGCTACTTGTCCTGGGGGTGAGTGGGGTGGGGGGGCGACATGTGCTGGTAGTGGGTGACCCTATTGAGCTGGGCCATTCGGTGGTCGTAACACACGCGGAACAATCACCTGCGAAGGCTGGTTTCCCTGCTGGTCCGGTTGCCCCAGTTGCGCACCCTTCAACAGAGCCTGAGCATGATGGGCAAGGGTTTGCGTCAAGTTCCGCCAACAGTCTTTAACAATCTAAATGATTGAGTTGCCCGTGTGCTGCATACTGAGAACGTTATTCGCCGCCGATGCCGGCCATGGCAAGTGTATAGCATGCAGGGTGCAGTCTTCCTATACATTCGACGATTTGCCGGAATTGAACGTCATGCTACAAGTTCAAATCCATATGATTTCTTGCTACCATGTGATCTTTCACAAACTCCCGCCATCGCGCATACATTTGATCGCCTGCATGGCCATACCGGATGCCGATAGAAACCTTAGACAGATTCATTTTCCACTGATCAGGGAGGTTTGCGGTGACTACACAAAGGGAATTAGGTGGAAATTGATAGGTCTGCCCCGGCGGAGCCTGCTAGTTTCCTGCATCTGACTGGTGGACATACTGTGCGTTATTGATATTGTGCGCCATGTTGATTGATTTTTGTTTAATATAGATGGTGGTATTGGGGAAAATAGTCTTGGGGTGTGAATACAGTAGAGGTTGTAAATGTTCTGAATGTAAGATGAATGTTGATATGAGATCTCTTGTGTCATGATAAATTGACATTATATAGATGACTCCTAGATGCTCTAGAGGGTTAGAAAGAATCACGAATTTGATTCAAGATGAATAAAGGAAACCTGATATTGAAGCCGACCCAGGAAGGAGATCATCCGGGTATCTGTTCTTGAAAGAAACCATAGCAGACCGCACACGATGTCTCAAAATAGGTCGCTAAAGCCGTTCGACGACTAGTTTAGACTTGGACTCTATGCTGGATACATATGCGTTAGTATCAATACTAACATACAAAGTACCGGTGCTGGAGAATCGGTATACTTGGATATCCAAGATGGTACTGCCTCCCACCCTGCCTATCAAGTTTTCATTCTGCTGCAAAAAATACGCCCTGGCTGGTCAATACGAGAAATACCTGCGAACTGCGCATGCAAATCTGGACATTATTGTAACCTCTACCATTTAATATATATCATCTATGAATACGCATGAGGACGCGGAACCAGACTCATCATGTTATGAAAGCCAAGAGGACCGGTGTAACGGCCCCACGGGGTGGTGCCGTATATCAATAGGGTAACGATTCAATCTCTATACCAAAGTGCTGTATCTAATGAGACAAAGTACCGGAGGCTTAGACTAAGTTGTTGTAACAAACTTCTTACAATATCACAACTACTAAGTAGTTCCTAATAGTAGGCGTTTGGAAATCCTAACTAAATACTACAGATTCTCGAAGCAAACTGAAGAAGTAACGGTTCAACCAAGTATATTGAAAACTCTGTCTGTCGAAGTCTGCTTTCTCTAACTGCGGAGAATAGCAGGTCTTAAATACACTTGTCAGGCATTCCCGTGCCTTGCTTAAATAATAACAATAAGGCTCTGAAAGTGACAGCCTTGAAACTCCTTAGGTATCGAATCTAACACATAGTGAGTATCAAATGATACTCGAAACCAAAAATAAAACATACTAAGTATCAAATGATACGCGAAACCAAATATATAACATACTGAGTGTCAAACGATACTCGAAACCAAACATAAAACATACTGAGTATCAAACGATACTTGAAACCAAACATACAACATTCTAGATATCAAACGATAATCGAAACCAAACATAAAACATACTGGGTATCAAACGATACTTGAAACTAAAAGACAAAATATACTGAGTATCAAACGATACTCGAAACCAAACATAGTTACTTAGGTACCTGTACCGGTTACACCCCAAAAACAAAATAAAACTCTTATTTCAAAACATAATAATCTCTATACCATCATTCCTCACTATCATAATCAGTATCCAAATGGGGTTCAAGTTCCCAAAAGTCTTTATCAACCGAAGGTTCAATAACATGAGATTCAAAACCATCCCTAATGGGAGAAAAACAAACCATAATATACCCAGAAAAAATATTAGGAAATTCATCTCCTGGCATGTTGTCAGTCCACCATGCCCGTACCATTTTCATCGACTTCTCAAGTCCCTCAATAGGTTCCCAAGAGTTCTCGCTCACTGGATATCCAATCCATTTGACCAAACATTGTTCTCGTCCATGCTTCTGCCTATTATCCAAAATCGTTTTCATTTCCCATTCCTGCTCTTCCTTGATGAGGAGAGGTGCTGGTTTAGCATGTGTCGTACTGGGAAATCGTTGGTTATCGTTAGGGTGGTAGGCTTTGATGAATGAACAGTGGAATACGCCTTTCTGCCGGCGTTACTTTCTCGAATCTATACTTACTGTATAGTTCTGTGTATGTTCATTGAATTCTAATACCATAAAAGGTCCTCGCTATCGTGGTTCTAGTTTCCTCTACCTTCCAGATTCTGTCGCGAATTGGTCTTCAAACACCATAACCATTCCTCCAACCTCCACTTGTTTATGCCCTTTCCTCTTCTTTGCTGCCACCCTGGCAGACCTCGCTCTTGCCAAACTTAATGCTTGGTAGGCTGCATTCCTGATTTCGTGATGTCTGTTGAGGTAATCGTCATAGGCAGGAACTGCAGAGGAGTAGGTTCAATAGGTATCAAGTAGAGGGCAGTCTGGTCCATATACTGCTATATATGGTGACATGTTAATAGTATCTGAGTGTCCAGCGTTAGAGTATGCCGTCACTTCGGGAAGAGAGGAGAGCCAGTTGGTTTGGCGGTTATTGATAACGTTTCTCAGGGCAGTTTGAAGTTCCGTGATCTTTCGTTCAGCTGGCCCATTAGTTTGGTGGTGGCCGGGCGCCGCCATGATCTGTTCAACCCCCATGGTCTTGAGGGTCTGCTTCCAGAATTTGGAAGTGAATCGTGGGTCAGAATCACTAACCATTGAGGTAGGTACTCCATGTGGCGTAAAAATATAATGCTGGAGTAGTTCCATGGTTGTTACTGCAGTAGAGTTAACCGAGGTTGGGATAAGCCAGCTATATCCCACCTCTCTATCCCCTACCACCAGTACCGAGTCCTTTTCCTTTAGCCTAGTAAACGGTCCCATGAAATCGACAGCATAACTCCAAAATATCTCGGAAGGGAAAGGGAGGGTAAGTGCTTCACCCTCAGGTGGTGTATTGCCTTCCTTATTTGCCTGACAAAGCTCGCATTGCCTGACAAAATCCCAAAAATCTTTCCTCATTTCCGGCCAGTACATATACTTGGTAGCATATTGTAAGTTGTGGTCAGCACTGTGGTCTCCCTTGTTGTGTTTTTCACTAATCATTAGTTCCCTATGTGTTTCTCTATTGACCCCATGCCCTCTTGGGATATAGAGGCAGTGGTCTCCTTCTCGAGTCGTGGCATAGAGTAGTCCATGGCGGATGCTCTAATGTTGCATCTTTCCTGCTCGGGATGTGTTGTTGGAGTCGTGGGCCAATTGGTAGACTAGGCCATTCCTGTATCCCTTGATCATCTGTTCCCTCCAGTAGGATTCCATATTGTTCACAGCTTGTGGGATATGTCTCTCGTCAACCACCCTCTGCCACCTCGAGATTTCATGCTCTTCCTCCTCGGGTATATCATTGTATACCTCATAGAGGCTTCACTCGTGGTAGGGTAGCCTAGGTGGCTCAAGGACAGGAACAATGTTATAGCTTGCTAATGGCGCTCCATAGAAGGGCTTGGTAGTTGGACATCTTTGGACCTTATGCTCTGGGCAGTCAGGGCTTTCGCATGGAATACCGGTGGTTGAGCAACCAAGGGCTTCATATAATCTTTTCTGAATCTTCGATAGGTCCAGCCTAGGTCGAGTTGAGATGATTTCTTCAGGTTCAGTATCCATGTCCTCATCCTTATCGATAGGGGGAGCAGTAGCTGGCGAACCGCTGCCTGCGAAACCGCTATACATTTTGGTAGGTGGCTTTAATTCTTTGTGATCAGGATATGCTGGTATATTGCAGAATGACCAATGTATGGCTGAATGATATATTTCTTCCTGGCTTGTGTTGCTGCCGATACTCCTATATTCATTCCAATCATTAATAGGTGGGTTTTCTCGGTAGTCTTTGAAATCGCATTTACTGCCGCAGCTATCCGCATCATGAATATACTGAACCGGTAGGCTCTCATATTGAGACATCTTGCTTGATAGGTATTCTGTGTCGAGGGCAATAGGGTAGTTATCAGAGGCTAGTAGAGGGTTGGATTCTGGTTCTTATTGTGTAGGATCTTTAGCGTAGAGAGGATATTCGTTATCGTTCACATACAGGCGTGATAAAGCATCAGCTAATTTTTTCCATTTTCATGACTGGTATACTATTTTTGTATTGTATTGGCTTATGAATCCTCTCCAACGAAGCTGCTTCTTGGTTGGTCTTTTGCTTGTCTTTAGGTGCATTATGGGTTGATGATCTGTGACAATCGTAAACCTGTTTCCTACCAGGAGGTGGTGGAGTGCTGTTACAGCATCCACAATCACTAATGCCTCCTTTTCTGTGGTCCAGTAATTCATATGGGCATTTGAGACTTTCCTACTATGTAATGCTGCTGGTCTTGCAGTATCAGCTGTTTCTCCTTGTCCTACCCATGCTCCTACTCCGGTGTCTGATGCGTCGGTTATCAGCCATATTGGTAATCTTGATTCATAGTGTAGTGGTTTCATAACCTCGTTTTGTGCAACCATTCGCTTAACATTTTCCATGGCTTGGTCATGTGTGGCAGTCCAAACAAATTCTTCGTTTCCAGTAAGCGCCGTGAGGGGTGCAGTTATTGGTGCTATGTGAGGCAGGAATTGGCTTATATAGTTAACAGTACCGAGAAATTCCTGCAGTTGCTTTTTATTCTGAGGTTTAGTCCATTCTTCAATTTTCGTTATCTTCTCTAGTGATAGCTTTCGTCCTTCTTCGTCAATTATATCTCCTAGCACATCCATATTAGTGCAGAAAAATTCCAATTTCTTCCTGCTGGCATAGAATTTCGCCTCCTTGACCTTATCGCAAATCTTGGATATGTGTTTTAAATGGTCTTCCTCTGTATCAGAGAATATGTGTATATCGTCAATATATACCCACACAAACTTTCCTAAGTAGTCGGTGAATAGGTCAGACATTATGCGCATGAATGTCCCTGGAGCACTCATATCTCCTTGCAGTATAACTTTGCTAGCATAACATCCAAAAGGTGACTTGAAACCGTTCTTATCAATGTCCTTTGGTTACACTCTTGTCTGGAAATAGGCATCGCTGAGGTCTATCTTGCTTCGATATCTAGCTCTTGCTCGTGAGTTCAGCATCATACTCTGGTATGGAATCGTTTCATCGTCTTTGATGGTTATATCATTTCTTGCGGTGAGGTCTACCAGTGGCTTCATGAGTATCTTATCTTTCTCTTCCTGGCCGAACATAGGGGCTGCTCTATGCACTGCTTTTCGTTCAATAATCCCGCTGTCAATCTTTTCTTCTATCCCTTTGCCAAGGTCTGATACCCATCGTTCTGTGATAGAGTAAGTTGGTAAGCTCCTTTGTTCCACTCCTGGCTTGAGTCTAATCTCATGGTATATCTTCCTCAGTGGTGGTAATCCTTCTGGTATAACTTCCAGGAAAACCTCTGGGTGTTGTTCCATAATAGATTCAGTACTGACAACGGCCGCTCTTATGTTTCTGCTAGTAGGTGTGCAGTTGATTATGACTCTTTGTTTGGGAAACACTATTGCTAATTTGGCACATTCGATAGTAGCTTCACGATACTTGAGGAATGGCATTCCGATGAGGATATCGTACTGTGCTAGGTTTCCGACGATCATTTTGTTGCCTTTGGCATTGAGTTTTCCCACTGGGAGATCAGCGATACATTCCCTATGGCTTTCTGATCGAGATCCTTTGATAGCCATGTGTATCTTGGTAGGTTTTTCCATTTCTGTACAGGGAATACCGTGAACAGTGACGAAGTTCGCACTTATCAGGTTGGCTCCAATCGTTGCTGTATCAAACAAGACTCTAGCTTCCTTCCCATTGATGAATATGGTACCTTCTAGAGTGTGTTGTGCTTTGATTGTTGCAGGTCGGATTGCTTTAGCTGATGGATGGCTTTCGATTTCAAGACAGTTGATAGAGACTTCGTCATATTCGTCCTCTTGTTCCACTAAATTGGAGGATGCTTCCTTCTTAACCTTTGTCTTCCCTTTGTCGCTCTTGCTTGGGCAGTCCTTTGCTATATGCCCTTTTCCGCCACAATTGAAACATGCTGCTTTATCCTTCCGGTCCTTATTCTTGGAAAGATTGCTTTGTTTGCTGTACCCTTTCTTTGGTTTTCGATCCTGTTAGTGGTCTCTATTGTAGTGGTCTTTCTTCTCATACTTGTCCTTTCTATAAGCTCCAGTACTTCGGTTGATGGCATCCAGTCTTTCTGCAGTGGCGATAATATCATGAATTGATTGATCACCTTCATATCGCGATTCCACATACTGCCATAGTTTGGAGTTATGTATGCGAATCGTTGTTGGATAAAAGCATAGTCGCTAATAGTATTTGGTGGTAGTGGTAATCTGTACATGCTTAGATCTGTGGCAACAGTTGCGATTTCCTGTACTTTGCCATTCTTGACTTGTCGTATATCGTGGAACTCTCTGTATGTATTGTCTTTCTATTTTGATGATTGAAATCGCTCTGTTAGGTAGGTGATGAAGAGGTCCCTGGTAATATCTTCGCCAAATAGTTCTGCAGCCTGGAATGCTGTTTCTTGTGCTCGCTCTTCTGTATATAGAATCCAGTAGTTCCCTGATCCTTTCATGCTCTGTCATACTCCGTGAAGGCGCTAGTAGAGTTGGACTGAGTTGTACAATCTGTCAAATGCTTCTGGTTTAAGGTCGTCACCTTCGCCGGTAAACTTCCTGGGGGTTGGTACTTTGATGCTTATCATCACTGTTGTGGCGGGGCAAGGTATAGGACTTGCTGGCCGATTACTAGGACCTGCACCTTCAGACATTCTCTCTGAATCGCTGCTACTGTCTGAGTTGTCAAGGTGGTTCCCTGGAGCAGCTTTTGTTGGAGTAGCCTTTGTAGGTGATTCTGGAAACCCGCCTGGGGTTGGTGTTCTTGCCATCTCGAGTTCCTTTGATGATTCCACCAGGACTTGGTGAGCTTCGTCCCTGGATAGCTGCCTGGCAGCTTCGTCAATTGTGAAAAGTTCTGTTGCGGGTTTGATGAATAGTCCTTGGCAATCTCTGGCTGGTCACTTTCCTGCTTGGTTAGAGGCCTTGCCCCTACTTGGATCTTTAGACGGCGAAATCTTTATAGCTTGTGAAAGTTAAAAAAAACTAGCGGCCTCACGGGGTGGTGCCGTATATAGATAGGGTAACGATACAATCTCTATCCCCAAGTGCAGTATCTAACGAGACTAAGTACCGGAGGCTTAGACTAAGTTGTTGTAACAAACTCCTTACTATATCGCAACTACTAAGTAGTTCCTAATAGTAGGCATTTGGAAATCCTAACTGAATACTAATGATTCTCGAAGCGAACTAAAGAAGTAACTATTCCACCAAGTATATTGAAAACTCTGTCTGTCGAAGTCTGCTTTCTCTAAGTGCGGAGAATAGCAGGTCTTAAATACACTTGTCAGGCAATCCCATGCCTTGCTTAAACAACAACAATAAGGCTCCGAAAGTGACAGCCTTGAAACTTCTTAGGTATCAAAGCTAACACATAGTGAGTAGCAAATGATACTTGAAACCAAACATAAAACATACTGAGTATCAAACAATACTCGAAACCAAACATAAAACATACTGAGTATCAAATGATACTCGAAAACAAAACATAAAACATCCTGAATATCAAACGATACTCGAAACCAAACATAGTAACTCAGGTACCTGTACCAGTTACACCTCGAAAACAAAATAATACCCTTATTTCAAAACATAATAATCCCTATAGCATCATTCCTGGCTATTATAATCAGTATCCAAATGGGGTTCCCAAAACCATTTGTTAACCGAAGGTTCAATAACCGGAATTCCGACTATGAATCTGAACTGGAACCCACCGAATGGGAACTCGATGCATTTGCTAATGAAGTAGCTAACGGTTCTGATAAGGAGATACTCGACGACTCCATTACTTCATTACCTAGCAGGCGGGAGCATTTTGAATGCTCCCGGGAAGCAATTTGGGACGTCGATCGGTTTGAGCATAAATACCACAATCTGTTTGCCGACCCCAGGGCGCCATTCACCAGTGCTGTAACCGGTACAAGTACCTGAGTTACTATGTTTTATTTTTGGTTTCAAGTATGGTTTGATACACTGTATGTTTTAGGTTTGGTTTGGATTATCGTTTGATACCTAGTATGTTTTATGTTTGGTTTCAAGTATTGTTTGATGCTCAGTATGTTTTATGTTTGGTTTCAAGTATCGTTTGATATACAATATGTGTTAGGTTTGATACCTAAGGAGTTTCAAGGCTGTCACTTTCGGAGCCTTGTTGTTGTTGTTTAAGCAAGGCACGGGATTGCCTGACAAGTGTATTTAAGACCTGCTATTCTCCGCACTTAGAGGAGGCATATTTTGACATACAAAGTGTTCAATATACTTGGTTGAACAGTTACTTCTTCAGTTAACTTCGAGAATCTTTAGTATTCACTCAGGTTTACCAAACGCCTACTATAAGGAACTACTAGAGTAGTTGTGATATAGTAAGAAGCTTGTTACAACAACCTAGTCTAAGGCTCAGGTACTTAGTCTCGTTAGATACCACACTTTGGTATAGAGACTATATCATTATCATATCAATATAGGGCACCAAGTGGGGCCGTTACGTTTTTTTAACTTCCACAAGTTATAAATATTTCGCAGTCTCAGGATTCAAGTAGGGGCAAGGCCTCTAAGCGAGCAGGAAAGAGACCGGCCTGTGATAGCGAATGGCGATTTGTCCAACCCTCAAAAGAACAGTTCACGATTGCTGAACCTCTCAGGCAGCTATCCAGGGATGAAGCACAGCAACTCCTAGCGGAATCATCAAAAGAACTCGAAAAGGCAAGATCACCAACTCCCTGTGGGTTTCTGGAATCACCCAAACGGGCTACTTCAGCACAAGCCACACCAGGGAACGACCCTGACGATTCAGACAGCAGTAGCGATTCAGTCAAGATGTCAGACAGCACAGGTCCTAGTAATAGGCCAGCAAGTCCCACCCCTAGTCCAGCAACAACTTCCAAGCTAAGCATCAAAGTACCAACACCAACGAAATTCACTGGCGAAGGGGATGACCTCAAGCCAGAAGAGTTTGATAGATGGTACAGCTCAGTCAAACTTTACCTACGCCTACATGGGGTACGACAGAGTGTTGAAGGATCAGGGAACTACAGGCTCCTATATACAGAAGGATGAGAACAAGAAGCAGCATTCAAGGCTGCAGAACCTTTCGGAGAAGATATTACAAGAGACCTCTTGATTACCTATTTGAAGGAACGGTTTCAGTCATCAAACCAGAATGAAAACACCTATAGGGAGTTCCATGATATCCGTCATGTTAAGAATGGCAAAGTACACGAAATTGCTACTGTTGCCACAGCTCTACTCATGCACCGATCACGGTTACCCCCAAACACCATTAGCGACTATGCTTTTATTCACCAACTATTCGCCTGTATGCACTCCAAACTTCGGCAGGATGTGGAATCTGAATAGGAAGGTGATGAATCAATTCATGAGAGTATCGCCACTGCAGACAGACTGGATGCCATCAACCAAAGCACTGGAGTTTATGAAAAAACAAGTATGAGAAGAAAGACCACAACTATAGAGACCAGAAACAGGATCGGAAACCTAAGAAAAGGTTTAACAAACAAACTAACCCCTCCAAGAATACGGACCGAAAGGATAAAGGAGCCTGTTTCACCAGTGGCGGAAAAGGGCATCTAGCAAAGGATTGCCCAAACAAGGGCAACAAAGGGAAGACAAAGGTCAAGAAAGAGGCATCCTCCAACTTAGCGGAACAAGAGGACAGATATGAGGATGTCTCTATCAACTCTCTTGAAATCCAAACCTATGTATTAGCTAAAGCAACTCGGCCTGCAATAATCAAGGCACAACATGCGCTAGAAGGTACCATATTGATCAATGGGAAGGAAGCTAGAGTCCGGTTTGATACAGGAATAGTTGGAGCCAACCTGATAAGGGCAAACTTCGTCACTGTTCACTGTATCCCCTGTACACAAATGGAAGAACCTACCAAGATACCCATGTCTATGAAAGGATCTCAATCAGAAAGCCATAGGAAATGTATCGTCGATCTCTCAGTTGGAAGGCTCAATGTCAAAGGCAACCAAATGATCGTCGGAAACTTAGTAAAGTACGCAGCCCTCATAGGAATTCCATTCCTCAAGCAGCACGAAGCTAGAATCGAATGTGGTATATTAGCAATAGTGTTTCCCAAATAAAGAGTCAGAATCAACTGTACTCCCACCAGTGGAAACATAAGAGCAGCAATACTCAGTACCGAAACCATTATGGAACAACATCCAGAGGTATTCCCGAAAGTTATACCAGAAGGATTACCACCACTTAGAAACAGAAATAATAAGATGAGGCTCAAACCAGGAGCGGAACAAAGAAGTATACCAACATATGCTATTCCAGAACAATGCGTGTGAGACCTTGGGAAATGGATAGAAGAAAAATAGAGAGTTGGATCATCGAGCGGAAAGCAGCTCTTGGAGCAGCCCCTATGTTCGCTCAAGAAAAGAAAGTTAAGATACGCATGAGGCCACTGGTTGACCTTACTGCAAGAAATAATATAACAATAAAGGAGGATAAAACAATCCCAAACTAGAGGATGATTGTAACGATCCTTCCCTCAGGGCGATACTTGCAGCAGGTAACAACTTCCGAGATTCTTGTACACTACTTTGATAGCCGAGCACGCTTGCTCCTACCATGTAGTCAAGAACTCGCTAAGAGACACTTCTCTTTTATTCGCCAGGAATCGTGATAGTAAAGATAACTTGAATTGATAGTATAAGAAAGTACTTAGATGGTTGCGTGAGGAACTAACTACTCGTCGTTTTTTTTTTTTTTTTTT
>QOVD01002806.1:14644-27172 GCA_003521225.1 Tuber microsphaerosporum | reverse complement strand
CCTCAGGCAAGCCCCCCCAGCCCTCCAAGGGACAGGCCGCTCTCACCTTCACTTCCAGAGAGCAAACCTTTTAGAAGGTATATCGGACACAAGGACAAGAGCTTTAATGATCTGCAATGCCCCCCCCTCCGCATAAAAGTTTAAAGTTATGGTTATGATTTTGCTTTATTTATATCCTGTTACATGTTTTGTGATGTTGCGACATGAGTATACTTGGTTTTTGTTGAAGGTTTCAATAGCGTATATGTTCGTATGCGCCGAGGGATTAGTTTTGTTTTGAGTTTTGTTTTATTTATTATGTTTTTTGTTTGAGGGTTTTGTTTTAGCCATATCTGACGATACATGTCATTTCTTGTACCTTGAAACAATGAATATATGAGATAAAAAAAAAATAAAAAAAAAAGCATAAACCTTATCTCTATCGTGATTTATATAGAATTAGCAGAAATCGATTTCCAATGTTTTGTCCCTATAGAGGTAGGGAAAAATGAAGACTAGGTATTGACCAACTATAGAATATAGGTGTAAGAATAAATCTTGTTTTTTGAATGTGCCAGAAGATATATAGCCATGCTATACTTAATGGTGGTTTACACTCTAATTGCCCACGAGTCGGCCCTGTGGTAATTTTAATCAACTAGAAAAAGCCCAGTTGTGAGCTTCTATCATATAGGATAAGAGAACTCACCATTTGTGGTGAGAGGAGGTTATCACAGAAATGGGATATGATTGCTCAGTAAGGACAATGTAGGAGGTGGCAGCATACATGGGATATCACAAACGGCTTCCAAGAAGAAAGTACTTTTTTTTGTTCTCTACTACACTGGTTTGTATTGCTTTGCTAACTAATTATTTAATTACTTTTGGTGTAGTAGTATCTGGAGTGCCAATAAACCAAAGCAGGTACTGTGGTGCTAGAAGAGCTTGAATTGGACAGAAGTAGAGTGAAAGCCGGCTCTATAGACTCATGAGTTCAACTTCAGTACTGCCACATTTTCTCATACACCTTGGCTAACATACTGACCAGATCAAGAGTACTATCCAGACTGTATTGATGAAATCTGGAAGTCAGGTACTAGTAGGAAAAGTGTCATGTTGTGGGTGGGCTTTTGTGGAGAAATCAGGTCAGATCTCTATATAGTACTTCCTGGTACTACCTTGAGCTCCAAGAAGTATAGAGATAATGTTATGATACCTTATTTAATCCCTTTTTGGCATAGAGCATGTAAGGAATATAAATGGGTGAAAGTAATTGAGGATAATGCCCCTGGGCATCAGGGTTATTCAAAGAGTTGTTGCCTTCAAAATAGAGTAGATAATATTTCTTGGCTGTTTCAATCCCCTGATTTAAATCAGATAAATGCATTATTGGAAGACATAGAAACAGAATTGGGACAAATTCATGAGTAATCATCTGATGAGGAGGCATTAATTGGCATGGTAATGTGGGCATGGAAGGGTATTTCTCCAGAGAGGCTCACATGCCTTATTGCTAGTATGCAAAATCAACTTAAACCTTTCATAATTGCTGAAAGCAATACTGTACCATGGTAAAATCTGTATTCAATTTTGTTTAATATCTTCTTCTTGTATTGTTCTTTCACAAATACCAGGAATGTAATGCAAAGAGTTTGACAGACTCTTTTCCCTCACCAAATTATGACATATGGAACCAATCCGCCATGCAGCTAACCTGAATCCTCATAGTAAACTCAACCTATGAAGAGCTAGTTCGACAGACTTTTGCACAGACCCTAGTATGGCCTAATCCCACTCTGGTTGGCTGTTTGACCTAGAATATGAAGATTCATGCAAGTACAGACCTGAAGGGTAAAGCCTCTATAAGTGCAAACCTGGAAGATAAAGGTTCGCGCAAGAAGGGACTGGGAGGATCAGGGTCTGGGCAAGGGAGAACCAGAAGGAAACAAGAGTGTCTATATTTACAAGGGAGAGAAACCGGAGTCAACTAGAAGAAAATAGTGTGAACTAGAGATACACAAAAGAGAGCGAGATTGACGAATTATAAGCCAGGAACCTGACAGGCAGCAGTGGAATCTAGTATCTAGTAATAGGGAATCAGATTAGAAATACATTTTGCTAATATTCTAGTTCATATATTTAACTATGTATAAGCTATCCAATCTCTGTGTAAGTTAACTCCAGTGGAGAGGGTACTTTAGATAACTTTGAGCCAAGCATAACACTTGAGAAATGTCAGAATAGTGATAGAGTATTGTTTGCTTATACAATTCTACTTAACTGTAATGTGAACAATACTCTGCCCTGGCCATGATTGATCATCAAAGTTCTTGAATCAAGTACAACTTTCTGGCTTTACAATATCTTTTTTTATAGTTTAATTCTTCAATTGAATTTCTCTTTTTCTTTGACTTTGAGTATTTAGTATAGTCATAGCCTTAGAATCTATCATTCTAGCATCTGTACCTATTATAGTAATTATCTATATCCAAACTTGTATGAGATACCTAGACTGTATGTACTATTATACTATTCTAACAATATTTATTTTTACTCAACTTCCACATGCCTAAATTCAAAATATCTTTCTTTTTGCAATATAAGTTTTCAACTTTTTCTTCAGAAGCTCTAATCTACTAGTCAAATCACAGAATCAGGTGTCAACTCACTTGTTATTTAGTACTATTAGATTGAATAAATTATATTTTATTCATAAAGAATTAGTAGAAAATAGCCATTAATGGTTTTATAAAGAACTAGCAACATTTTACTTGTTTGCTCCTCATATAGGATTTTCAAGAACACCATCGCTATTTATAACTTAACTCTGAATCATGATTGCAATCTATATGAATATAATACATCATATAATTCAAGTGAACCACTATCTAAATAAATAACCTAAATCAAATATAAGTCAAACATGATTTATACACCAAAATCCATAACTGAAATTAAGTTATCATATGAAATATTTGAATCTTATGATTTGCTGGTACTAGTATTCCAAATATCCACAATGATATCAGGTTTGTAATATTAGTATTCTGAAACCGTCAAAAATCATTCCAAATATATAAATATCGATCAAATATAATTTGAGTATTGTAATTTGTATTGAATGCTTGAACTTGCTAAAATTAAAAAGTAATTTCAACACTTATAAAACCCCAGAATTAGATTTTATGACTAAACTCAATAGACTGTTGATAAATCTGATCTTATCCCAGTTAAATGATGTTTATTTGTTTCAGACTACCTAATAGCCGGTTCCCCTCCTATTTCACTATCGCTCATAGTCGGGAAAAGCAAGTGTGATGCAAAAGCAATGTTAGGCACATTGGAAGCCCATGTATGAAATACTGTAATCCAGCACAAAGACCTCTGAGCGCACAGACCCCAGCGCACAGACCTCAAAAATACGGCCATCATACCCCTGCGGCCGCGATGTTAGGATGCTACGTTCACTGCAGCACCTATGGTAGTTGTGCTCGCACTCAGAAAGTCCCCTCCAGGAACCACTCATAATAGCATCATATACATTGCGGCCATCCGTCCGACCGGATGCTGTTCGCACAATATATGAGAAGAGAACCTAGTGAAAGTTATGCAAGTGGTCCGAACCAAATCGGTCGACGTCGCATAAAGCTATAGGCCTTCAAAGTCAAGTGAGCTGAAGGAAACAAAAGAGTGGACGCTTGAGTGAAATCCTTCTATGAGAGAATTAGACTCTAGTAGGCATAGTGGAGACCAACGGTCCCACTCAAAGCCAGTCAGTAAGGAAGAGGCACTGCGCGCAATTAGCCATAGGTGCGATTGTGGGCAAGAGTCATCCTGAAACCTGATGCTTATGCAGCCTAAGAACTCATACGCGTTGAATGGCCTGACTACCAAGAAGTTGGCCACTTCTTACATGGCTCAGTGAAGAAAGTTATAGCGCTAGCACCTATTGGGCTACGAGAACTCTGTACACCTATTATTGAAGGGAATGACACACCCTCACAATTAGATGAATCGTGTATGTCTTCATAATGCTAAGCAAGTAGTCGAGCAGTTGTCAGGGTCAGAGAGTGTTCGCACTTTTTAGTTTGTAGTTATTAGTTAGCCCTCGAACACTCAGACGCGGAATATAAATATCGAAGTGCCTCCCTTGCTACAAGAAGTAATTAAGCACCGGAGAAGAGGTCTTATCAATATAAATAGTTATCACACTACAAATCCTTATCTCACTCGATCATCTTTTTATTACCTCAATTACTTCTCACGAGAAGATAGTTACCCACGAGCCTTCTTAGACAAATCTCCAAATACATGTACTCAGGCTTAGTCCGATATTATAGTCCCATTATCGGCTACTCCTAACAAGCAAGTTTGACGTCCAGGAATGTTTTTTTGACCATTTAGGCTTATATAATACCAGTTTTCAATAACATATACCTTTGCCCTATTGTATTTATTTACTTGTTAGATCTACTGTACTATTAGTGATCTTAATATAAATTATTGTCAAAGCTACAGTAGACTTAGCAGAGCAGGTTAACAAAATTATGAATACCAGTTAATGGGATCTAACAGGCTCAGCTAAAATATGCAGGCTCAGCTTAAATATGGTTTGCCATAGGGTAAAGGGATATTGTGTTGAAAACTAGTATTATGTCAGCCTAAATAATCAAAAACAATTCCTGGGCGTCACACATGCTTTTGCATCACACTTGCTTTTCCCCACTATGAGCGATATGAAATAGGAGGGGAACCAGCTATTAATAGATTAATCTTTATTATTATATCTTCTTACTGAATGAAGCTACTTTAGGTATTTAACTAGCATTGACTTCATATTAGATTGGCAAGTATATATTTTCAATAATTCTTATATAAAGGAATATTCTATAATTAATCAAAATAACAAATTAAATCTGAAATGGTATTTTGCTAACTGTTTTAATTTAAATCCAACTCTATTAACCTTAGTTTATAATTATTTTATTAGTAGTACTTATTAGTATATAAGAGAATCAGTTTAATAGAAAGAATTTTTCTCATGATTATCTGATATTAGGAAATAGTTGAACTTAGTATAAATATATTAAAAGAGCATAACTCCATTCTAGTATAAGTTACTCTTAAAAATAAGAAAATAATCCTTAATATCTGTAATCCATGACTTTTTATTCTAATTATTTTAAAGATTTTCACTTTTCTGTTGAAAAATATGAGCAACTTTAAAGTCTTCTCCTAAAAAGTCAGATATCTAAATTTGTAACTCTTAAGACTAACTATTTTCCCTTACACTTTTAAATTTTTTTACAAATATTACTTTACTAGTTAACATATCAAATATATTGAATTAATATATCTATTGCTTCAATATATATTATAGTTAAACTAAAACAAACTTAGCTAATATTTCTACTTAGTCAACATCACCTTGTACCAACTGTGACAGCAAATATTATATTTACTGTAATAATTATAAAAGTTGTTTTAGTTATAAATAAGATATTTGTAACCGGTACGGGTACCTGAGTTACTATGTTTTATGTTTGGTTTCGAGTATCGTTTGATACTCAGTATGTTTTATGTTTGGTTTCAAGTATCGTTTGATACTCAGTATGTTTTATGTTTGGTTTTGAGTATCGTTTGATACTCAGTATGTTTTATGTTTGGTTTTGAGTATCGTTTGATGCTCACCATGTGTTAGATTTGATACCTAAGGTGTTTCAAGGCTACCACTTCTGGAGCCTTTATAGTTATTTGTTTAAACAAGGCACCGGATTACCTGACAAGTGTATTTAAGACCTGCTATTCTCCGGACTAAGAGAAGGCAGACTTCGACAGACAGAGTTTTCAATATACTTGGTTGAACAGTTACTTCTTCAGTTCGCGTCGAGAATCTTTAGTATTCAGTTAGGTACACCAAACGCCTTTTATTAGGAACTACTTTAGTAGTTGCGATATAGTAAGAAGTTTCGTTACAACAACTTAGTCTAAGCCTCCGGTATTTAGTCTTGTTAGATACCGCCCTTTGGTATAGAGCTAGTATCGTTACCCAATCGAAATACGGAACCACCCCGTGGGGCCGTTACAATATTGCTAGAGATTTAATCCTAAATTCTAATTCCAACTAGTTGTAGAACTTTCTTGTTATATATTATAAGCTAGTATATCACTTATAATATGCTCTATAGTACCAATTATCTCAAGGTAGATATAATATTTGATTGATTTTCTCTTCTCTATATTCCTCAATAGACTTTTGGAATTATTCCTATTACTAAGATGTGATTACTTTAAACCTTTCACTCAATTTTAATTAATTTCATATTTATATGCACTGATTGTTAATTCTTGTCATATAAAGGGAAATTAAATATATATTAACAGTCTACACTATTATAACGTATAAAATTCAAAATTGTATCCTTCTGACTATTTTGATAATAGTTTATTACAATTCAAGTTATCTTGTAATTCTCATTTTCTCAGTACTGAATAGTATTAAAGATAACATTTATAGGGCAAACCTCCATATAGGTTTACTGCTATGAAGAACTAGTCAAATATATTATAAATGTTTTAATCAAGTACAAATTGATTTAAGCAGAAGTTAATCTTCAAAAATTAAGATTATGCAAAACATCTATAATCACATTCTTATAATTTGAATTATTTGAATGATTTCCAGTATGAAGGGGAAAAATATGTGCTGCCTCATAGTCATTTCATATATATCAAGTATACAAATCTGTAACGCTCAAGATTATCTAATCTCTATTCCCTATATAAATTTCCTTTTTGATGACATTTTGCTTATTAGTATATAAAAAGATCACTTAAGAAGATACTACTTACATTAAAGCTAAGTGTTATTAGAAAATTTTCAAATAAATTGTAAATGTGTCAATATAGCATAAATCGATTATATTATAAATAAATTTTCAAAATATAATAATATTCTTAATGCCCGTAATTTACTATTTATAATTTCGATTAAGCAAAAGATTTTCTACCTCAAGCAAAAGATTTTCTGCCTCAAGCAGAAAGACCTATGCAGCTTCAAAATCCCTCCAAATAAGTCAAGTATATGAATTTGTAACTTCTAAGATTACTCATTTTCCACCACACTTATAAATTCCCTTGCCAATAGTAGTCAACTCACTAGTATATAAGAAAATTACAATAATTGAGGGAACTTAAATTACACTATCTATTATTGGTAACAGGTTAAATGTGCTATGAATGTGTTTTTAAGTTATAAATTCATTCTAGTATAAGTTAATCTTCAAAATATAACCAGTATTCTTTATGGCTATATTCTATAGTTTATAATTTCAATCAATCATAATATTTTTAGTCTTAAGAGGAATTATGCCTACATTATCAAAGTCAGTTCAAATAAAATTTGAATGTGGATTTGTGCCTCTTTACATAATTTGTTTTCTCTTCTACTTCTAAATTGTCTTAAAACGAGTACTTCATCTATAAATAGACAAGGCCAATAGTAGAAAGAGAACTCATATTAGAATTAATGGATATTAGGAACTGGTCAAAAATACATTTGTATTGAATATATTAATAGATTATCAATCTATACTAGCTGGAGTCAATTTTTATTATCTCTGAGTTTTCTCAATTTTAGTAATCCAACTCTTATAATTTCAATTAATTAGAAAATTTTCAGTCTGAGGGGTGGATATATGACAGGCGTGGAACCTTTTCTAGATAAATCAGATATATGAATTTGTTACTCTTAAAACTACCCATTTTCTATCTTATTTCCAAATTCTCCAGCAAATATTATTTTACTTTGTAGTATATAATAAGATAACTTTCATGGAAACAACTTATGTCAAGATTGACAGTTACTTGAAATGAATTAAATATTCTATGAATAGATAAATCGAGTATGAATTCATTCCAGTATTAGTTAATTTTCAAAATACCAACAATGGTTTTAATATCTTTAATTTATCATATATAATTTCCTTTTATTAACAGATTTCCAGCCTTTAGCGGGAAAATATATGCCGCTTCAAGCATTTCCCAGTTGAAGTAAATATTTAAATTTGTCATATATAAGATTGTATATTTTCAATTCAACTTTTAAATTCTCTAGCTTATATTATTTTACTAGCCTAATATACTGAGTTTATTAGATCTATATAGCTCTTGCTTCTTACTTTAGTATATCCAACCTGAAATGAAGTCTGCTAAAATATTCACTTTGCTAATATTACTTATTACTTACTATAAAAGTAAATATTTTATTAACTCTAATAAAAGTTTTAATAGAAATGAATATCATATTACCAGGTTCTAATATTGACATCTGATCCCATTTTTTATTATAAGTAGAATTCCAATTATCTGCTGAATTTTGCTCGTATAACTAATTTATTCTGAAACAATCTACTAAAAATATGTTCTGTGCAATTTGTAGCATATAAAAATATATATTCCACTATTGTAAGTAGTTCAAGTTGAAATACGAACTATATATATCCTAACTTTTACAGTTCCCATATGATTAAAGTTGTGCCGTATATCTAAAAGGTAGTAGAAGGATATTCAACAGGTAATAGATAAGCTTATATCTCCAAAGCTAAGAAAAATATTAGAAGAAGAAAAATAAAAATAATAAAAATATAATGGGATAGAAGAGAAACACATTAAGGTGAAAAATTGGTAATATGAAAAGCTTACTTTAATACACATACCAATTTATCTCTAGTGGCAGTATATTATCAATTACCTTCAATAATTCTTACTAGTAGTAAAGATGGTAGTGGAGGTGTTTCCTTAGTAATAAGAAAATAATGATTTTAATAACTTTACTATTAAAGTATTTACTATCTAGTTGACCTGATTTCTAATAAGAAGAATGAAAGAGTAAGGTTAGTAAAGGTACTTAACTGTTCAATCTTATAAGATAGTTTTTCACAATAAATAAATCTTTAAGTATTTTACCTGTTAAATATAAAATATTCGAGTTGGCAGATAATATGGACTAGTTAGTAAATCTGTTAGAGAAAGTGAAAAGATTTGTGAAACATACCTGGGAGAAATGTAATATACCTGAAAACGAAACATTAATAGATGTCTATTTTATAGTATTAATTGTAGGAGTAAGTTAGTTCCTAAAGAGAATGTTAGAATATTTCTTTATGATAAGAATACAAGGAAAATAAGCAGGGTGTAAGAGAAATTATAGTTTTATATTATCTTAGAAAGAGATATAAAAAAATAGTAAATAAAAGAAATGGTTGAAAACATAATGGTAGTAATGTAACAGAAATAGTTAAAATAGAACAGAATAAAGAAGGGAAAGGAAGAGTCTTATATAGATTCCAAGGGAGACAAGCTGATTTTGTGGGTTTTGAGGGATAAGGACTGGCAGTTACAATGGTGGTTAAGCCTAATCTTATCTCAAGATTAGTAACTTGTCACATGATTAAACAGTAAATAAATATCTTGATAATAGTATACAGTGCATCTATTGTTTATAATAATAATATTATTATATATAAAAAATAGCGTTTAATATTAATTCACTTTAAGTATGAAGAGTAGTGAAAGTGTTTCCATTTTCAAATTTACTATATAATATCTGCCAGAATCACCATCATATTTGTATTTTGCAGTTTTGTAAAATCGTAAACTACTTCTCCTGACCTCTATCTATTTGTATTTAATCAAACTCTAACCATGGTTACTTCTATCTGAAGATAGAGACATGTGTTTGAACGATTGTTAAGCCTTTACCTCCAAGGCTACTTTTTACAATACTTCATATAAAAAACTGTTTTTAATTACCAATATCCACAAATGACTTATCATAGCCAATAATCACCCAACACTACTCAAAATTTTCTACTCTTATGTCTCTGGAATCTTTATAAAGTACAATAAAACCCACTGTCTCCTAACTTCTCACTTTTAACTCCATATCTGTTAGAAATATCCCCTTCAGTCTATCACACATCCTCAGTTCAGCAAACAAAGCTAAATTGTATATAAACAAGAGTACGTTATCGTACTAATTGAATCCGAATATCATCATACCCTTTTTTTTTTCTTCAAGGGGTAATATATATACTTCCACATGAATCCAGAGCCAGCATACAGTATCATACAACCCCCCCATTCAACCAAGAACCCGGCTGTCAGTACAGCACCAAGCCAGCGAGTGGTGACCATATGTACAGTACTGTACGATACCGCACGAAAACATTCACATATAACAGCCAGGTATATTAATTATATATCCCAATTATCAAGATCTTAGATCGTAGCAGTTCTGAGTTTATATAACCCCTTGCTTCTTCTATCATACCACATGCACAATACAGCTATCACATTGACTTACATTGTCTCTCCTGGTCTCTATGTCTATTCGACCATACCATAGTGCCCCTTGGACTCGTATTTGCTTACTTTCCCAAACACAACTATCATAGCTCGTCACTCGTCAGACAGCTTTTGCAGCCGTCCGAGCGTTTTCTGCACATGTTACGCAACCCGCTGGAAGCGAAAAAAGAAAAAGCAAAGGTGTTCATTTTCCGCCTTCCATAGACTTGTTGAGTGCACAGAGGGAAGGATGGGGTATCGGCCATCCCGTCGATCACATGTTCGCTCGATGCAATGTTATAGGTCTGGTGATCACTCAACTTTTCGGAAATTGGGACAAGTTGATGAGGGAAAATGTGATGCGGCTAATGTTAATAATACAGTGTTTGAAATTTCGAGAGGGTAAAAGTATTGTGCTTGTATAAATACATAAACTACTCTAAATTCAAAAAATTTAATCAAGACTCGAAGGAGCATGAAAACGAGAAAAACACCCTGCGCCCTACTTGCATGTTGGCCCCCTAAGAAAATAAGAGATAAGTGGCCGATTTGGTATGACAGTAATGATGAATATGGTGGAAAAAAATAAACATGGTGTAAAGATTAGAGAAATTGCGGTAGAGAAGGGGGAAAGAGGATATCAAAAAGGAAGTGGAAGTAAAAGGAAGGCGATGATATCCAGTAAATGCCTGACCTAACCAGGCTTACGGCAGACAAACGAACAGGGCCCCCGGTGAAATAAACAAAAAAAAAGGAAAAGAGGGAAAGAGAATCACTAACTAAATTGTCGTGATTTAGATCTCAGGTGGAAAAGGGAGCCCCCCCCAAAAAAAACAAAAATTAAAGATCGGTAAATAAGTTTGTTCACTCATCCTCATCCATCATTTCAAGGAAGGCAATTTCGGTCTGTAATAACCGCTCAAATTCCTCCCTGGCAATCCCCGCACTCTTCGACAATCTGTACAAGCTCTTAATGCTGGTGGAGATGTGTTGTTTGACCCCCGTTTCTGCCTGCATATTCAGACTAGTTGCCTCCTCTAACTTATCAGCAGGGCCCCCCGCCGAGGAAGCCGATGACCCAGCGGAAATCGGGCGGGGCGCATGTGTCACGGCTCCTGAGAGCGCTTCTTTATCAATCAAGAAGGAAGTTGACACAGCAGTAGGCGGCGTAGAGGAAGCGGTTGTAGGAGAGTATGATGATGAGTACTGCATCGTGAGAGGATTGGTGTATCGTGAGTGTTCAGGGGGGGATGAACCTTCCGGCTCTAGAGCGGGTTGAGTGTTGTCATATTGTGAATAGTAATCATGGTCCGCCATTTGGTCTACTTTTTGAGGTACCATGGGGGTCCGAGCAGGGGTACGATCATACATATCCCAGTAGTCGTCATCGTCGTCGTTATCGATTCTCAGGGTATCATTGGAATATGATGGGATAGGGTTAGCCACTGGTAACACAGGTTTTGTGGATCTGCTGTAGAAGGCTTCGTCCGCTTCGCCAACGGTTGGGTAACATTCGGTTTGCTCAGAATCTGGTGAGAGATGCAAGTCCATTATTCTCCACCCATCATCTTCACCATCTGGGTCGTTGATAATCCATAGGTAGACCACTTCAATACTACGTTCCGGAAGTTGAACGTATGCCTTTATTGTTTCCTTATCCAGCCGTTGGAACCCTTTCAAATCTATTTCACCCAATTCTAATTCACCAGAGGCCGGGTGTGGTGTAAAATCCTGCGTGGCGAGGTGTGCCGAAAGCTTAGGGCCTGCGGTAGAAGACCAAGTCAAAAGCGAAAGCCAGGTCTCTTCCACGGAAGGAGCGGAACTTGAAAGTACCCCTAGTAACCGGAGGCGTTGCCGTAGGATTGGTGAGAGTAGAGGATAGAGTGATGGTGGGGGCTGCGGTGAGGTGAACGCAATTGGGATGTGGGCGAGCAGTGGAGGAAGAAGCTCCGAGAGCGCTGGTGGAGGAATAAAGTTGACCATTATGGCGACCGATTTTTGCGATACCCGAGTGAAGGTCTGGGGTGTAGGGAGAGGAAGAGTATCTGTGCGTTTGACGGGGGAGGAAGTCTTTTAAGCAAATATCTGGAAGGCAGCCGGTCAGACTTCAGAGGCATAGAATCGGTTCGCCTCTGCTCACCTGCTTTATCGGGACTAGTCTTAGACGGAGGAATGGAGAAGGCAAAATAGTAACAAAATGGC
>QOVD01002806.1:0-14615 GCA_003521225.1 Tuber microsphaerosporum | reverse complement strand
TACTATGGAGAGTCCGATGCAATGCTAAGTCATGAGCCCAGGACTTTCGCCACGCCGAACCACTGGAACGAGCTTGTGTAGAATCGAGCACCTGTAGTTAGGTGACTTCACAAATTGAGAAAGACCGATGTATTGCTCATGGTCCCTGGAAGCTAGGTTGACTCAGGTATGATACTTTCGGAGCAGACTTGCAATCTTGCCAAGAAATGCGGGACTTTCGGCCAAGTAGGAAGGGTATGTAGGATGTACAAGTAGGAGTTATCAAATGGGAACAAGAGGGCGGTAATAGCCGACTACCGGTAAGGGTTTAGGGGCGACGGGCCTTGTGGTGGAGAGGGAGAAGAGTTGTTTTATGGAGGTGGGAGTCCGGACAAATGGAGGTGGAAGAGGCCCGCAATGGAAGTTCGGGGAAACGGAACCCCAGTTGTGGTTATGGCCTTGGTCAAGGGCTGATGTGGGACATATGATAGATTCTCTGCCTAGGAAAGTTTGGAGTGTTTGGTCGGCTAGCTGCACAGTGCTCACCTCACTATCACCGTTATCGATAGGGTACTAGAGTGCTCGTACAATAAATTTAATTAACGGTGAGGTGACGGAAGGAAAAGTTAACAGATGATTGTAGAATCCTGTACTCGAGTACTCATGCATCATGCAATATTGGTCGTGTTCACAAACGTCAGGACATTACGAGTACTAGTACAGTACCAGTATTTAAAGCAATACATTCGATGTTAAAAGTATTTCAAGATCTAGTGGGTGCCAGTGAGTCTAGGCAGACGGGGAGAGGCTGTCGGGCCGGGTCCGTTAGACGGCTAGGTACAGTACAGTACCGGTACTAGTAATTACAGGTTGAGTGGCCCCACCTTCTCGTGCCTCTCGCCACCAGAGGCAGAAGCCAAAGGAAAGCATGAAAAAAGTGACTCCCCTTTACCAGTACAGCCTCATTCCAAAAGTTCTCGCACCCTTCCAAGTACCACTGGCCTTAGAAAAAGGCCTCTCTGACCTGCTCCCTCTCTTATTCAGTGAAATAAATTGCGATAAAGGTTTATAGTGTTCCTAGGAGGATATCAGAAAAAAAGTTATAAAAAAGGCTGTTGTGGTCATGTTGTTGTGGGTTGGCGTTGTCCTTAGGGTACAAGGAAGGGTGCGAGAACTTTTGGAATAAGACTGTACTTTGTAGGAGTCTGGGAGCCTACAGTACCGTACTCCTACCGTAACTAGTAGGGGAGCGACAGACCATTATCGGCGTGCTCACATAAAGGGAATAGCCAACCCGATCATTATTCTGTTGCAAGCCATCCCATACATTTGAGTTTTAGATTATCGCACGGGGTGCAAATGCCAAACTTTAGGTTTGAAAGAGAAAACTAGAGAGGATAATCTGGAGCTATCGTGTTCTCCCTATTGATAATAGGAGGCATAGTGTCGTACGAGGCTGGATCATATTACCTCTCGCCCAGAATGGTGTTTGATATTCGGAGCTTACACCAACAGAATTAGTCCTAGAGATACCGGTACTTCGCCTACGGTAGGACACAGTTCAAGGGTTTTTTCCTCGGTTGAAGGAAGTGTTCTTGACATTCCCAACCCTCAATAATTGCTATCATATCATAAAAAGAGGTAAAGTTACACGGCAGAAAGAAATATAACGTGCCGGTACCATACTCGTATGGCAGGCTAGGGTAAGTGGGGAAGACATGATCAGAAGGTACAAGTATCATGGTCTCGAATTACAGAACACAGTACCGGTATTGTACTTGCACGAGCACTTTATACGCCACAAAACCCTATTTTTGGTGAGTCGAAATGGCCCACAAACCAATCCGGGAGAGGCCGATCTCTAAAATTATGTTCCGTGGCTAAGCCCGTCCGTGAATTGGGGACAGGTTCCGGTTCCCAGTGGCTGGAGGGCTTCTGGCTTGCGCTTCGTTGGTCAAGCAACGCCTTGATTAGCTAATAGCTGTGTTTTCTACGGTGCCGAACGGGCGAACTTGTGCTTCAATCCTGTATAACTTGAAAGCACTTCAAAGCGTTTGTCCCGACCCCACTAATTCCCTGATCAATCCTTCTATTTCAAACCATTTTTTTATATCCCTTGAATTGCAGATTTTGATCGTTTTCCAGACGTCTCTTACTGTAGTTTCACTCGTTTCCTGGTCGGTCGGAGGCCCTCTGCCCCCAAAACGTAAGCTCCCAGGACCGGTTGCAACCAACAGCCTTCGTCGCCCCTCCTATTCCCCAGCCATCCTCCTCCTCCACTGTCCCCCATCTTTCGCATTTGTACTGTACTTTGTCCAGTTTTTTTTTCTTTCCATCTCAACTTTGCTGCTTCCACAGACAAATCAAAATGGCGTCTCCATTCTTGGGGGTGTATACCGCTTTGTACGCGTATACTCCCCGAGACGATCAGGAGTTGACCTTGGAAGAGGGTGATCTGCTATATATCCTCGAGAAGTCTTCTGACGACGATTGGTGGAAGGCCAAGAAGAAGAGTACAGGAGAGGAGGAAGAGCCCATAGGTCTCGTGCCTGTCACTTACATTGAGGAGGTAAGAACCTTCTACAAAGCATTCTCTATCGTGGAGCCTCCATGTTTGGTTGGATGGGTCGCTGCTGGGCAACGTGCTGGAGTGGCACTGCTTTGCGGGGAAAGTATATAGCTAAAATCGTCTTGATTGCTTCTTAGGCCAAACCTGTTGGTAAATCCAAAGCGCTCTATAGCTACACTAGACAAACCGACGAAGAGGTCTCCTTCACTGAGGATGCTACCCTTGATATTTATGACGATGTTTCAGATCCGGACTGGGCTCTTGTAGGATACAATGGCGAATTCGGGTTTGCACCGACCAATTACATTGAAAAATTTGGAGCTAGCGAGGGCAATTTACCCGCTTCTCCTACTACCGCTTCACCGCCTTCGCCCGTTCAGGCGCCAGTTGCTACAAGCAAACATGTTTCCTTCTCATCACCACCAAGGGAAGACACACCGCCCCCACCGACTCCTCCGAGGCCACAGTCTCAGGAGTACTCACCAGCTCAATCACCAGCCGCGAATGTTGCCGCTGTCATGCACCCGAGAATTCCTCGACATTCGGTTTCCCCACCAAGGTCTTCTACTTCAGGAATGGCTTCACCCACCGGCTCAGCATCTCAATCTTATAGGGACCGAAACCAGGAGCGGAATTACGAGCGAGGTCATGACCGGGACCACGATCGAGAGCGCGATCGAAGCCATGAGCGGAGGCCAACACGAGAGAAGAAGCATGTACACGGGTTGTCAGATTCCGAAGACGAAGATGGGCCACGAATTCCCTTCCGGCGGCCGGGCCAACCTCGTCATGGTGTCGAAGGCGGACATAACCACGGGCGCGACTCGCCCCCAATTCCTCCTGGTTTCCAAACCTATCCAGTGCAAGAGGTTGACTCCAGGAAGAAACGTGCCGCGACCCTCGGCTTAGGTCCTACGCGGATCATTCTCCTCCCTGACAAAAGTACCCGTCCTAAGGAGGAATGGAGCGTCGAAAACCTTAAGGGCTACAATGTAGAGGGGAAGCATGTATTCCTTGAATTAGAAAAGCCGAGCCGTTCATTAGATCTCCATGCGGGATCCAAAGACACAGCCGAACAAATCATATCCGCCCTGTCTGAGATTCGGGGCGCCGTGAAAGCTGCAGGAATAAGTGAAGTGTTCGCTGCTGCTGCGGGAGGGGGTAAACGGAGTGATATAGGAACTGTGCTCTGCGACTTTGCAGCGCAGGGAGAAGACGAAGTTTCGGTGACCACTGGTGACGAGGTTTTGATCTTGGACCAGTCGAACGATGAATGGTGGTTGGTTCGGAGGCAGGTTAACGGGATGGAGGGAGTTGTCCCGGCTAGTTTTGTCGAGAGGGGCCGGAGCAAGGTTGTTCCCACAGGCATCATGGCTTCGCCAAGTGACCCGAAGGAGCGAATTAGGGCCCATGAACACGCCGGGGGTCGTGGGGCTAGTGGAATACCTCGGAGGACAAGCAGTTTGGCTGGAAATCATTCAAGGGATGATAGAAGGAGGAGGCCCGATAGCGTTGCGTCAGATCAAGCCGGTTCTGGGAAACAGAGTATGCCCCAGCCCAATCGTTCTCGTTACAGAGAGGCGGGCCCATGGGCAGCGATCTTGCTGACAGCTACCGTCACAGAACCAGATAGTTCGCAAGTCCGCCAATGGACTGATCGTACCGGGAATTTTAAGGTCGAGGCTCAATTTATTGGATGCAAGGATGGGAAGATCAATCTCCATAAGCTGAACGGAGTGAAGATTGCAGTTCCAGTGTCCAAGATGTCTTTGGAAGATCTGGAGTATGTAGAGAGACGAACTGGTATCTCACTTGACGAAGACAAGCCTTTGATGGGACTCAGAAAGAAGTCACCACAACCTCAAGCCGGAATCAGCATTGCACCATCCGGTGGAAGGGCTAGCTCTCCAACCGCTAGGTCACCCCAACTCCAAGCCGGGACGAACACAAAGTCATCAGACGGTTACGATTGGTTCGATTTCTTCCTCTCCTGTGGTGTTGAGGTAAATAACTGTCAGCGGTACGCAAACGCGTTTCAACGAGATAATATGGATGAGTCGGTACTGGAAATCATTACCCCAGAGGTAATGAGAACGTTAGGTCTCAAGGAGGGTGACATCTTGCGGGTAACGAAGAAGCTTGATGAGAAGTTCGGGAGATCTAAGAAAAATGGTGTTCGCTGGGAGGATGAGGGAAGCAGCGGGAATCAAGATGGGCCTTTGTTTTCTGGGCCAGGCGGTGCATTGAAGAATAACACACGGAAGGGCCGTCCACCTCCAGCCATCCAAACACCGGACTCCGTGGATCCCAAAGCCTTCGAGCAACAAAGCGAAACAAAGGCGCCAGAGGCCCCTGCTCCCATCTCAAAGCCCACTCCCGCCGCCCAAGAAAGCCAGAAAGCCGGAGGATTCGAGGATAGTGCATGGGATGTCAAGCCAACATCGAAACCTCAATCTCCTCCACCCCAACAACCTCCTCGTGTTACCTCCCCCACTGCACCTGTCACAACCTCTGCCCCGGCCCAACAGCAACAGCCAGCAACGGCACCTCCGCAACAGCCACCTGCCACTGGCGCTTTGGGAGATTTAATGACATTATCTACTCCCCCTCTCCAGCCTACGATCCAGAGCCCTCCACCTCCCCAAATCCCTGTTCAATCTGCACCTCCTACTATACAACAATTGCCTTTGGCACAGGCCCCTCCACAACAACAGCAGGCCTTTGTTCCTCAACAAACCGGAATAGGCTTCCAGAATACTAATATTCCGAGCCCCCCACCAATGCCCGGGCAATTCGGAATGCAGCCAAACACGATGAACACATTCAACACAATGAATCAACCAATGAATCAGCTTCTTCAAGGCAGACAGAGACCGCTTGCACCCGCTATCACAGGTGCTACTGGGGGTAACCTTTCCATCCCACCGCCTCCCGCAAGGCCGGTTTCCGCTCCACAGAACTTTACAGCACCAAGCAATGCACCAAACCCGCTTACCCCTTCCTTTACTGGCACCCAGCAACCCATGAATTATGGCCCGAGCCAGGCCCAGCAGTTTCCATTCCAGTCATACGTTGGGGGAGTGCCAAGTTCTCTGTCAATGCAACCAACCAGCTCTACGTTCTCTACTCTAAGTACTGGCTTCTCACTGCCAACCATGAGTATGAATGGGCAACCCCTAAATTCTGGGATTCAGCAGCCTATGCCACAACATCCACCTGCGCCAGCGTTTCAAGCACCAATCATTTCGCAGCCAACCGGTTCATTACTGATTCAGCAGTATGGCATTCCGCGGCAGCAGACTGGCTTCCAATCTTCAATAAATACGCAGCCAATTGGAAGAGGGCTTGGTGTCAATTCAGTTTTGCCGCCCGCACTAACTCCCCAATCGTCTAACCTACAACCTACGACTACCTTAATGCCACAAAAGACGGGTCCCCCACCGACTGTGAAGTTTGGAGTAGACGCGAAAAAGTTGACACCGCAGCCAACTGGAAGGGCAAACCTGAGCAAAGCTAGTACGTACCTCTTATTGCCCAAGAATTTTGTCCCTCTTAATAACCCATTTGAACCTTACAGCTCCAGAGAATCCTTTCGGATTTTAATACCCTGCTCAGGTTAAGGTAGTAAAACGGGGTGATTTGGTGGAGAGTGGGGATGGAGTGCTCGGTTTCGTTGGGATATTGTTTTGTTTTTGTTATTGTTATTGTTTCCTTTTTCTTTTGCCCTCTTAGTTCCCTGAATCATCAGCCCTTCTTACCGTCATCAGCACAATGTGCAGGTTTGTTTGCGCGTCGTGCAGGGAAAAGATAAGCAGGAGAACCAAAATGGAGCAACGAGTCGTCACTATTTCGCCGAGCGGTCTTTCCCCCCTTTCCGTTTTCCTTCATACGGCATATATATGCCACTCTTCGTTATGTCTCATCGTATCGTATAATTTTATATATATTTCTTCCTTCTCTTTCTATTTTGGCATCGCCTCTTTATCTAGCTTGGACTCCCCCTTTCTCTGTATTGTACTTTGGACCTTGTGATCGAAAAGATTATTATTTTTTTGTTTCCTGGACAGTGATCGGGTCGCTACTGTATCGTTTCCTTTTTTTCCTCTTCTTTTATGGCAAAAACCTATTTTGTATACCCACGGTACGGTGCCGTATAGTAGGATACGGGATGGATGGTAGAGCTGCTCATGTCTGGTGTTTGCTCTCTAACCTAGCCTTCTTATCACGTTGCTTTCTGCTTATTACGAAAATATAGACGATCATGAAATCCGAAGCCAACCCTTATAGCATCTCGTATTACTCTTGTCTAAACAGCAACAGAACGGCAGTATTAATAGTCAATACATACAAGTCTCCTAGTCTAGGGCAGCCTCCAAGGTTTCAGGACTCCAGCGTTGCATACTAGTTCCTATACCAGTCCGCATTTCAGAAACCCCGCCGTTTCTATTTTGTATCGTATGACTGCATCAAAATGTCTGATCTGATCATCTGATAGATCATTGATCACCTGATAAACTTATCCACATTTTGTTTTGTGACTATTCAAACTGCTAGGCCCACAACATGTGGTCTGATTTTTCTCCCTCAGAGTTAATTTAATTCTCTCATTTCTTCCTCTTTCTTTCTTCTTTCTTTCATTTTCATTCTTCAAGTTTCTTCTATTCTCTCTTCCTTTCCCTGCACTTAAAACTATTAATTCTTATAATTTTCAATCTAACTTATATGATATAATAACTTCTTAGTTTGCTATTCTTCCATGCTTCTATATGAACTACTTTCTCCCTATTTCCTTAACTATCACTAAGATAATCTGGGTTGATTTTCAAGTTAGTATGAATTAAATATTTACTCTGCTAATGATCTTGTCATATATAATCAATTTAAAGTTGCAATTTAAAGATATAAATAGTACAGGTAATATATAATAAATCAAGAATTCCTTATTATATTACTATCAGAGGCAATTTGAGAAGAGTTAGCAGAAGATTACCAAAGCAACCAGCTCTGGCTTTAGCTTTACTTATATCTCAAAAGTGATTAGTTACTTAATATCTTAAAGAAAGGTTCCTGTTTATTGACTTTGAAAAAGGAGTCAACTTGTAAGATTTGAATCCTTGTTTAAGAGTAAATTAATACTGCTTTCAACTAATAGATAATAGTACTCATTCTCAAATATAACTCAGAAAATTTGAAAAAGTAAACAAACTCAAAGGCAGAGAATCAAGAAAGTTAAATACTAAGATTATCTACCATCTTGTTAAATATAAGTATATTCATGATAAGAATTTTCTTCCCATTCTTAAAAGCAAGAAGAAAATGATGAACCAATTGTCATAAAATATATTTATTATCATGACTTTGTTTTAAAGCTAAATATTCTTAAGGAATTTTCCTGAACATCTATGAGAATGGCTTAGTGTCAGAATCTAGCTAGCATTTGAGAAGTCACCTCTCAAGAACTAAGTATTCTTTATATTAAATACCCACTTACAATATAATATCAAAGTGAGTACATTTACTTTTTATATTTGAGATAACCTTGCTTTCTTGTCTATTTCTTGAAAACTGATTCCTTTTACTAGTTTTTCTCATACCATGACTTTTATAAAAAATCTTAGATAATATAAACTATATTTCTTAGTACAAAAATAATAGCCTTGAAGTAGGTCTCACTACTACAACTTATTTACCATATCTTGGAGATCTTGGAGCAAAGAGCTATTATTTACTAATATCAGGTTGGACTTCAAATATTAACTTTAGTTATTTTAAAAGAAAGCGAAATCTCCCTTCATAGAGGAAAATGCTTGGGTTCAACAAATAGAAAAAAGAATTTACCAATACTGACTATTGGAAAACAGCTGTTATTTACTAGTACTTGAGTTTAACAAGACAAGATTATACTTGTTAATAATATTTGCTAACTTGAAATTTATGGTTATGTCTGATATACATATGAAGAATCTCTGGAGTCTATGATTATTAAACTCATACCAGAAACTCTATTCTCCATAAACATAAACTATAGTTTGATTATAAAAGTACAGTTCAAGATTATATAAATCATGAAACTATTAAACAAGTTTTTTTTCATAGTTGAACTCATAGAGTCTACAGTTTCTATTAGGAAAAGCAAGCAAGACAATCAAGGAATCTAACTTGCTCTAAGAAGTAAAAACTGAATTGGTTATATTTAATAGTTAAAATTTGCTAATTTGCAAAGCTTAGAGTAGCTCTAAGATGATACAAACTAGTGACTTACTAACAATTGTGAGTAAATAAAGATAGTTCTTATAATAGAACTGAAAAAATGATATTGCTATTTAAGATATTTGGAATAATATAAAATAATTTTCAACTACAACCATAGGGAAATCAGAAACAGTTCATCAAATAAGACTTAATTTGATCAATATTGTAGAATTAATAATTGTAGGACTATAACTCATCATTTAAAATATCTAGACTTTCAGCTTATTTTCACTTATAATTGCAGATTGTATAGTGATTCCTATTATCTTCCTCTTGTGGTAGCCAATATTAACATTTAACAAGTTAAACATTCTATGTGAGCTTTACATCTATTCAGTAGTATTAACTAACTTTAGTTCTCCTTAAGCTACTTATTCCAAAACAGACAATTATAGTTTGAAAAGCAATCCACTATGAAGATAAATGACTTCTGGAAGTTTGAGATTCTTCAAAATAAGGTACTTTTAGTAGTCACACTATATTGATTATATTCTTCAACTCTTCCTTTTTTCTTGATTGAAGCTTTTAAATGAACAAACTTCCAACTCTAACTACATTTATCTTTAATAGAAATATCTCTACTCACACCTCTCATATTTACTGCTTATTTAATTGTAGAACTTGGCTTAATTAACTCTCTTCTTCCTTTGCCTGCCAGTTTTCAGATATAAACTATATAGAAAATATATATTATTTGCTTAAACAAGCTTTAAGACTATAGCATCTCTCTCATGACAATTTTCTTAATTCTCTCTCTCCCATTTGCTAAGAATGGGAAAAGCCTTCTTCTAATAGCATTTATCATCCTACTACCTCAACTCCTCAGACCTTTATATTTGTCTTTTCCTATTAGTAAATCCTATACTTTTATTCTTTTGTTAAAACATGTTTGGAACTAACCTTTCTCTTTTATTGTCTATTCAATAATACTATTTCTGACTATTTCAAAACCAAAGATTTATATTATGTAAGGAACTACTCCAAATCAAATATCACATTTATCTTTACTTTTACCAAACAGAATCTTCAAGGCTGCTATGATAGAACTGTTCTGTTCTCCTCCTCTATATAAATACCCTTTTCTCTTCAATTTCAAAATTGAGAGAATATATATTCCACAGTAAAGACATTTGCTCAACAGGCAGTCACATTTTTGCCAAACAGGCTTTTAGTCTTTTTATTTCATATACTTCTATTCAAAGTTCTAAGATCTTAGACATTTTATCTACATATTTTTACTTTTCCTTCACAACTGCCTTTTACTCCCTCTTCTTTCTTCTTGCTTATTTATTTTATTTATTTTATACTATTCTAAATTATTAAGTTTCTAATTTTGTATAAGAATATAGATAAACATATTCAGATTGAGATTGAATGTTTTTTAAAAACTTTCTATTATTACTTTAGTTAGAAAATACAAATAATAGAGAAAAATAAGAGGTCAATATTAATTATTTACAGATATTAAATCAATGGACAGACCAGTTCTATATTCAAAGATTTGATTAGTAGAAAAAGGTTATTTGAACAGATAAGTATACATTCAATATTAGCAATTCTCCAAATCATGTATATATTACACACTAGACTAGAGAGGAATACAAGGCCTGTTTTCTTACTCCTGCATTTTGAAGCTGAAAACTATTTATATCTGAAGCTATTTCTTCAAATATCAAAAAGAACTTTCAGTCTGTCAAGATTATGAAACTTTAGGAAACATGATCAAGTCTCTTAACAACTGGATATATATTGTTTATCTTCTTGAAAGATGTTACAATAGGTAATACACTAGTGGTAACTATATTTTTATTCAGCATTATGATACTTCTCCTTACTGCTCAAGATATACCAAAAGTGTTAATAGGGATAAAATTCTTTTCAAATTTCTACTTCTATGGACCACTTATTTTACTAAGTATAAATCTAATCAAAGATGCTTGACACCTTATTAAGGCTCAGATTAGTTATCAGAATTTCTATTCTCCCAACTAACAAGTATATGGTCCAGTCAATACTTGAAAAATAGGCAACTTGAAGAACAAACAAATATGATATGTATTTTCTGATTCAGGAAATGCCCAAAATAGAATCAACTGTATATACTGCAAATAGCAGCATCAGCAAAAAAACAGGCTCCCCCTTGTGCCCTCTGTAGTAGAGTTTTATGTTTTGTTGAATTGCCTGGATTCTAATTACAATATTAAAATTCCCGTTAGTTATAGTTAAAAAGGCAATATTAATCTTATTTTATGCAAAATATGAGGTATTTTTATAAATATGGTTCCTGCCATTCAAAAAGGGAACCTGGCTATGCAAAGAGTGTTACATGTGGCAGTGCTAATTTTCTTGTCAAGACATCCTTTTCAGGGTAGTATCATTTCTTTAGCACATCAAGTTAGAGGTATTAGGTTGTAATTCACCAATTAAGTTGTATGATAATATGAATCTACATAGGGAAAAATATATATTTATAAATACTTTACAATAATAAGCAGATATTAAAGAGAGAAGCAATTCATCTATTGAATTCATTAATTACAATCTATTAAACTTGAATAATTAGAACAACATTGACTAATAAATCTCAGGGCTATTTAATATCACTTTAGGTTTGTGGTTTTATTTCTACATATTTGTCAGATTTTTGTAATCACAAAATAGAAAACTTCTTTTTTAGAAAATAATTTCCTGCTGACTAAGATAACTAAGTGTATACTTCAAAACATCCGATTCTTTTATCCCTACCCGTGTATTCTCAGTATTCCTGTGGCAACGATCATTCCCATAGCAACACTCATGCCAATCCCTAACTTAGCACTTCCATTACAGCCGCAATATGCTCCGGACAACAGATCACCACCCCCACCCCTCGAGCGACAGCCAGTCACTTCTCACTAGAGTCTAAATATGTACTATGCAACCTGTAAACAAGTACCGTACTAATACAGTTCAGCACACAAACCCAGCCCGCTCATCCTATCTAGCCAAAAAAGTAGGAGCAAAAGAACACAATTCCCGCCATTGATACCAATAAGCATGGAGCATCTCAGCCATCCGGAACGGAACAACCCACTACTGCCTCAGGCTCCTAAGACCTTGTACGTTTCCAAAAAAGATAAAAAATTTCAAGGTAATCTTCCCACCGGAGGTGGATCCTGGAAGGGTGTTTTATTACTCCTGAGGCCTGACAGGTGTAGCAGGATCGAATCTCATTGTTTATACAGTACGCAACCCACTGCTCGTATGGCCGTAATGGGTATCACAGGATTCTAGGAGGTTTCCCGGATTCTCGGATGAGATGCCTAATAACCTTGCGAGGCCCGTCTTCTATTGAATTTTTTCTCTCTTTTCCCCTCTCCGAATAATAGGAGACAGTGCAGGCCTTTGACTTGAAGATCCGTTTAGAAAAGAGGGGTTTTATATCTATATACGAGTGCAAAGATGTGGTTTGCACTTTGGATTTGCCCGCGGTGGGTTTGGTCGGTGTGCTAATCGGGAGTTGATATCATAGGTCTTATAAAATTATCACACCGCAAGCAATCATGGGCGCACTTGATGTCCTTGGCAAGAAGAGTTGGGTTCATTGTTGGGGATGATGTTTTGAACATGAGTATTCGACTCCATGTATTATACTGTTCTGCTCTGATACTATCATAACCAACAAATATCACAATATAGCTCTTTAAATGCGCCAAAGCCCACAAGTTCGCCATTCCCGCTATTGTCAATTCCTATCCCAAACCCCTTCCCCCCCACAGCTAACAAGATCAAGAACGTAACCTCCTCCTCAACCATCGTCGCAGTCCTAGAAGTCGCCAGGGACGCCCGCTCCCCAATAATTCTACAAACCTCCTAAGGCGGTGCCGCCTACTTCGCCAGCAAAGGCGTAACCAACAGCGATCAAACGGTCAGCATATCCGGCGCGATCGTAGCAGCACACTACATCCGCGCGATCGCACCCGCCCATCAGATCCCGGTAATCCTACACACGGACCACTGCACAAAGAAGCTCCTCCCCTGGCTAGACGGGATGCTATCTATCCGCGAAGGAGGCATACTTCGCCGACCACGGGGAAACCACTTATTCAGTTCACACATGATGGACCTGAGCAGGGAAGACAAGGACTTCAACACCGCCACCACGAAGAAATACCTATCCTGCGCGGCGCCGATGAAGCAATGGTTGGAAATGGAGATCGGGATCACGGGCTGGGGGGATAGATGGTATCGATAATATCAGCGTGGATAATAGTGCGCTGTACACACAGCCTGAAGATATCTGGGAGGTGTATAGATAGTATAATACCTAAGGGCACCCGTTTCCCTTTACTTTTCTATAGCCGTGGGGTTCGGGAATGTGCATGGGGTCCATGGGCCCGGTAATGTCAGGTTGCATCCGGAGTTGCTCGGGAAGTATCAGGAGTTTACGAAGGGAGGGGAAGATCGGAAGGGAAGGGGAGAAGAGCAAGGAGAAGCCATTATTCCTGGTCTTCCACGGCGGGTCCGGGAGCACCAAGGCCGAGTTCGAAACAGCCATTGGACATGGGGTTATTAAGGTGAATTTAGATACAGACCTTCAGTATGTCTAAAAGTAGGAAAGGGGGGAGAGCGGGGAAGAGAACTAATAACGGTATAGATACGCATACTTGACCGGTATCCGCGACTTTGTCTGTAGGTTACCCATTCCCTTCCTACCTATCTACCTACCCACACTGGACGGGCTGACGATTCACAGTTACCAAAAAAGACTATAATATGATAATGCAGGAAGTCGGCAATCCGGAAGGTTACGATAAGCGCAATAAGAAATACTCCGACTTAGCCCCCCCCTCCCCACTTCCCCCTAACTGCCTACCTAACTTGTAATATCATGATCCTTGAATAATCCCCGCGTCTGGGTCCGCGAAGGTGAAAAGACCACGTCCGCCGGTGTGAAGGAAGCTCTCCATGACTTCAACACCGCGAACCAGCTCTAAATTGAGGTCAAGGGGATGGAACCGGTTGGCTGAAATGGTTACTTTCCCCGGGCTCCTCTTTGTGAATCCGGGAGGGCTTTTTTCTTTCCTTGGCAATCTGTTCAGGGTTTGAGACGCCGACAAAAGCGTGTGAAACAATCCCTGTGGTGTGGGGGGGGCAAAGTGATAGTTCATGATTGTCGTAGTTTTGTTGGACTTTTTTCAAAATTCTCATAACTACTCCTCATTGAGCACTCAGAAATGGCTCTACGGTCTACTGCAGTTGTTATGCATCAAACTTCACAGTTCAGTGAAAACAATTTCCAAACCAGCCAGAATCCTATCGCGCCTTTGGAGCGAGCCGGCAGCGTCGCGTCATAACCCTCTAACAGTAACCCAATCCCCCTCTCCCTCCCTCTCACAAATCCCCTATTTCGCAGCCGCCTTCTTCCCCGCCCTCTCCACCTCCGGAAACTTAACCCCCTCCGTGAGCCCCACAACCCCCCACGTCAACCTGCCCACATGGGGTTGTACATTCCAATGAAACGACAGGGTAACATTATCGCGGCCGGCGAACTTCCCGGTGATATCATTGATGCTATACTTTGCGCGCTCGTTCTTCAAGATCAATTTCGAAGCGGAGCGGGACGGGAGGATGGCGTCCCAAATCACGGCTTCATTGTCGGCCTAGCCTACTAGTCAATAGGGGAGTGCCGGACGGGGAGGGAACAAACAAACGTATTTAGACCCTGGATACGTCGCAGACACGTAGGCGAACACTTGCTTTGTATTCCAGTTGAAGAGGGAGGAGAGGTCTATTTCATTATCAGTTGACATGCCGGAAGAGGGGTGGAGGAGGG